>CM060309.1:100383461-100385961 GCA_030674185.1 Monoplex corrugatus | reverse complement strand
CCTGTCTACTGCCCCTGAGTCAACTGTTTACTTTCCTACTTGCCCCTGAGTCAACTGTTTACCTGTCTACTGCCCCTGGGTCAACTGTTTACCTGTCTACTGCCCCTGGTCGACTGTTTACCTGTCTACTGCCCCTGAGTCAACTGTTTACCGTCTTCGTCACTTACCTGATGCCCCTGAGTCAACTGCTTACTTGTCTACTGCCCCTGAGTCAACTGTTTACCTGTCTACTGCCCCTGATCAACTGTTACTTTCTACTGCCCCTGAGTCAACTGTTTACCTGTCTACTGCCCTGATCAACTGTCTTACCTATCTACTGCCCCTGAGTCAACTGTTTACCTGTCTACTGCCCATGAGTCAACTGTTTACCTGTCTACTGCCCCTGAGTCAACTGTTTACCTGTCTACTGCCCCTGAGTCATACTGTTTACCTGTCTACACCCCTGAGTCATCTGTTTACACTGTCTACTGCCCCTGAGTCATCTTGTTTACTGTCCCTGCTTCCGAGTACTGTTTACATGTCTACTGCTAGTATTACTGTGTACTTTCCTACTGCATATGAGTTAACTGTTTACTTCTACTGCATATGAGTTAACTGTTTACCTTCTACTGCATATGAGTTAACTGTTTACTTCTACTGCATATGAGTTAACTGTTTACTTTCTACTGCATATGAGTTAACTGTTTACCTTACTACTGCAATGAGTTAACTGTTTACTTTCTACTGCATATGAGTTAACTGTTTACCTTACTACTCATGAGTTAACTGTTTACCTTCCTACTACATATGAGTTAACTGTTTACCTTCCTACTGCATATGAGTTAACTGTTTACCTTCCTACTGCATATGAGTTAACTTTTACCTTCCTACTGCATATGAGTTAACTGTTTACCTTCCTACTGCAATATGAGTTAATTTTTTACCTTCCTAGTGCCATATGAGTTAACTGTTTACCTTCCTACTGAATACGAGTTAATGTTTACCTTCCTACTGCCATATGAGTTAACTGTTTACCTTCCTACTGCATATGAGTTAACTGTTTACCTTCCTACTGCATATGAGTTAATGTTTACCTTCCTATGCATTGAGTTAACTGTTTACCTTCCTACTGCATATGAGTTAATTCTTTACCTTCCTATGCCATATGAGTTAACTGTTTACTTCCTACTGAATACGAGTTAATTGTTTACTCTTCCTACTGCCATATGAGTTAACTGTTTACTTTCTACTGCATATGAGTTAACTGTTTACTTTCCTACTGCATTGAGTTAACTGTTTACCTTCCTACTGCATATGAGTTAATGTTTACCTTCCTACTGCATATGAGTTAACTGTTTACTTTCTACTGCATATGAGTTAATGTTTACCTTCCCACTGCATATGAGTTAACTGTTTACCTTCCTACTACATATGAGTTAACTGTTTACCTTTCTACTGCATATGAGTTAACTGTTTACCTTCCTACTGCATATGAGTTAACTGTTTACTTTCTACTGCATATGAGTTAACTGTTTACCTTCCTACTGCACTGTTTACCTTCCTATTGCATATGAGTTAACTGTTTACCTTCCTACGGCATATGAGTTAACTGTTTACCTTCCTACGGCATATGAGTTAACTGTTTACCTTCCTACGGCATATGAGTTAACTGTTTACCTTCCTACGGCATATGAGTTAATTGTTTACCTTCCTACTGCATATGAGTTAACTGTTTACTTTCTACTGCATATGAGTTAACTGTTTACCTTCCCACTGCATATGAGTTAACTGTTTACCTTCCTACTACATATGAGTTAACTGTTTACCTTCCTACTACATATGAGTTAACTGTTTACCTTCCTACTACATATGAGTTAACTGTTTACCTTCCTACTGCATTTGAGTTAACTGTTTACCTTCCTACTACATATGAGTTAGCTGTTTACCTTCATACGGCATATGAGTTAACTGTTTACTTTCCTACGGCATATGAGTTAACTGTTTATCTTCCTACTGCCATATGAGTTAACTGTTTACCTTCCTACGGCATATGAGTTAACTGTTTACCTTACTACTACATGAGTTAACTGTTTACCTTCCTACTGCATTTGAGTTAACTGTTTACCTTCCTACTGCATATGAGTTAAGTGTTTACCTTCCTACGGCATATGAGTTAACTGTTTACTTTCCTACTGCATATGAGTTAACTGTTTACCTTCCTACAGCATATGAGTTAACTGTTTACCTTACTACTACATATGAGTTAACTGTTTACCTTCCTACTGCATTTGAGTTGACTGTTTACCTTCCTACTGCATGAGTTAACTGTTTACCTTCCTACTACGTATGAGTTAATTGTTTACCTTCCTACCTCTCATCGACATTCACGACATACAATAACCCAGGCCATTCAGACCAGGCCTGCCTGAAGTCAGGACTGTTACAAAAGCTGACCGAGTCAGAGACAAGTATCCGACTGATCACAACAACACATTCTTTTGAAACAGCTCTAATTTCTTAC
>CM060309.1:100355961-100378461 GCA_030674185.1 Monoplex corrugatus | reverse complement strand
TGTTCATGTGTGTATGTTCATGTGTGTGTGTGTTGATGTTACTGTCATGAGTGAGTCACACAGCTGCCTGTGGCTCAGTTGACAGACACCACGATCAGTGAAGCAATCAGACACCACGGAGACAGGGACGGAGAAGTCTTTTCCCACAACAATAACAAATCTCTCAGCTGGAACAACAGCGCAATAAAAGCTGTACCAACAGATAATAAACCACCCCTGTGGAATGCTAAGGTCTAGGACATATAGATACCCGAGTATAACTAGGTGAGTAAAAGAGACAGACTGATGGCAAATGATCCAAAGTGATCATGGCATAAGCCACCGACATATCATTGCTGTCAGCAAGATTCTGAAATTCTGCCCACATACAAAGTAGCTCCAAGCTATAAATGTTAAATCTTGAAATTCTATATCGCTTACAGTTACAGGCTCTAACAAGAACACGAAATTGCACTGTTTCTGAAATTCTCCCTGACATATGGGCTCTATGATAATCTGAATATTTATTATTCATTCTGACATTCATCTGATTCTGTCAATGGAACACTGTCGTCATGTTGGCTGTGGTTCACTGATCAATTTTAGCGTTTTGTATTCTTCAGTTAGTGTCGGTGTCGTTAGATCTATTATTAGATTTAGTGCTCGTCCTTGCAGATTATCATAAACGATGTATGAGCTCAAAGCACCTACACTGGCGGTTGTCCATCATCTTTCGTTATGTTGCGGTATCGTGATAGATTAGCTGGTCGGAAGTATTTGGGCACATTGTCTCAGGCTTAGATCTACCCGTTGACATAAACATAGAAAAGTATTTTGTAGATTCAAGGGACATCACTGCAATCACAGTTGCGCCATACTTGATAACATAGGTATAGTTGGTGAATATCTGTGATAATGGTATGGTAGGTAAATATCTGATACGAATGACAGAGTCTGATAATTGTCAGGTATTTCAGGAACCGTCTATCATTCCAAGTCCCTACATATTAACAGAACATATAGTTTCATGTCTCCACTGCGGCATCGTCACAGCAACTTGAGCAAGATAATGAAGATTTTTCAGAGACTGACAGACATAATCAGAAAACGAGAAAGAAATCTTACCATGTCATCAGAATCTCATAAAAACGGCGAGGTCCTTGGTTCCATGGATGTGATTTCTTCGTTTTCTCTTGAGACAGCACATCGCTGAAACAACGAATCGTCATTTGGCATAACCATGATTATGAAGATGTACCGGTACTACGGCGGTAGTAATGCTCAAGTCGTCTGCAAGTCCAGACGACAATTGTTGTGATCCGGAAATGACCCTGGTACGCATTATGACGGCAGGAGCCAGTGGGGTTCAAATACTGAGCGATCGAGGTGCTCTGCTTGTGCGCATGGGATCTTGAGCGGTAGTTCTTGATTGGTATTAGCTCTCGAAAGCCTGGTGTGTTCTTCCAGAACAGTTTGAGATCCTGGTGCTTACTGTCCAGACTGCATCACCTTGTTTCCCTCGAGAGGGCCAAACTAACGCAAGGTCAGTTCCGGATCATGGCGGACGTAACTGAAAAGTTGGATCTACACTATAACACTAGACTAAAAACCCAAGTAAGTGGCTCTTTTGTCTTTTAAGTGCTTCTACTGATAGTGGTAGAATATCAAGGCTTGCCAAAACAAACAAACAAAGATTTTATTGGTGGCAGGAGGTTCCTACTAATCCTAGCCATTAAAACTAAAAAGACTTTTCACAGGGTTCGTAGGGTCCTTTCAAGTCCTTTTAAGTCCTTAGGAATAGGATTTTGATCAAAAGGCCTTTTAAGTGCTTTGATTCAGCAAGTTGGTCCTTTTAACTCATCAGGAAGTCCTTTTAATTTTTGAAAGGACCTTTTAGGTCCTGTTAAATCCTGTTTTATCAAGAGAAAGAGACTTGAGAACGAAACTGAAACACCTTTGACAACCAAAACCATACTTTCGCAAGTTGCAAAGAGTTGAAAGATGCTGACGCGATCGTCTGAAACTCAGTACTTAGATCTACTGTACGAGGATAGTACTAAGCCTACTACTAGATCTAGGCCTATAGGCCTAACAGTAGTGCGCTTTCTGCTCAGTGGCAGATGCGAAGCCGTGTACAGTGGCTGTGATTCACAAAATTTTTGACGTCATGGGTTTCAAAGAGCAGAGGCGGTGCTAATGTTCGCGGCATATAGCTGACTCGATATTTTTGTCAAACGATCTATGTTAAAAGGTTCCCTGTATAGAAATTAATTAAAAGAGTGAGGCAATAAAGATGAAAAAATATTACCCAAATAAACGTAGGTACATAACACCACGGTTTGCGAACATACAAACATAATAAACAGCCTTGGAGAACAGATATATGCTGCATTGTTGAGCAGCATTTTACAGATAGATGCCTTCTTCCGCCTTTTCTCCTCCTCCCTCCTTTTTTCCTTACATTGCTAGTTAATTCGGATGGAGGCCTAGTTTGTAAAGTGTTTTCAAGCTAAACGTTCAAAATGCCAGGGAAATGTTCCTTTCAGGATAGATGGTTATCTGAAAAAGTTTATTGTGAGTGGGTGAGAAGGGATACTGTGGACAAGCATTCTGCTCGGTGCCTTTTTTGTGGAGTTTCGTTGAAAATTGCATCAATGGGAGAGAGTGTCCTTAAACAACATGCCAAGACGGACAGACATGTGAAAAATGAACGAAAAATCAAGGCAGACACCAGATGTAACATGACTGATTTCTTTTCAACAAACAGTACAAGCACAGTCACTTACAGTTCAACTAGCAGCACTAGTCGTGCAACTGCCAGCAATGAAGGTGTGTCAGAACAAGTCCAAGCACAGATATCTACTACTAGTACTAGGCCTAGGTCTAGTTTTGATCTTGACAGTGGTCGGTTGAAGGCTGAAGTGTTGTGGGCAATGAAAATTGTGGACTGCCACTACAGTTACAGATCATCAGAGCAGAGCGGAGAATTGTTCAGATCTATGTTCTCAGACAGTGACATTGCTGCCAGATTTCAATGTGGGGAAACAAGGTGCCGATACCTGACAACATTTGGGCTTGAACCCCGATTTTCTGAGCTGCTACAAAAGAATGTCAAGGCTTCCTCTGAACTAGGATATGTTTTGCTCTTTGACGAGTCTTTGAACAAGCAAAACCACATGACGCAAATGGACTTTATGATACGAATCTGGCAAGATTCTGTTGTGAAAACACGGTATTTGACTTCAGAGTTTTTGGGCCACGCCACAGGAAAGGACATGATTGCAAAGTTTGAGTCAGTCTTCACAAAGTCCAACTTGAACAAGAGAGACTTGCTACAGCTTGGCATGGATGGGCCCAACGTGAATTGGACTGTCTACAACACCATCAACTGTGACATGAAAGACAACCATGGAGTCTCCTTGCTGCATGTGGGAAGCTGTGGCCTTCACACTCTGTACAACGCCTTCCGTACCGGTTGTGAAGCCACAGGGTGGAAAATAGAAGACTTTTTGTCTGCATCCTACAAGCTCTTTGAAGACAGTCCAGCTCGCCTTGAGGATTACTATGCCACAACCCAAGCATCCTCTCTTCCATTGAAGTTCTGTCGCCACAGGTGGCTGGAGAATGCTGTGCCTGCAATGCGAGCCATTGAACTGTTGCCCAATCTAGATTTGTTTGTGAAAGCTGCGCTGACCAAGAAGATCGCTCTACCACGTAATAACAGTTTTGAATGTTTGAAAACTGGTGTCAACAACCCCTTGCTGCCCAGCCAACTGTCTTTCTTTGCATCTGTTGCTCGGCTCATTGAACCATTCCTGAAAAAATACCAGGCAGACAAGCCCCTCATGCCTTTCATGGCCACGGATCTCCAGACCATGCTGAAGAACCTCATGCAGAGGTTCATCAAAGAGGATGTGCTAACTGATACCCCACTGAGTCAGATAGACTTGGAGGATGCAAACAATCTGCGAGCAAGAGTGCAGTTGGACTTTAAGACGACAAGCCTCGTCAACAAGGCAAAGAAGCTGCCAGGTGTATCCGAGGGACTAATCAGGGACTTTGACAGTGTCGAAGCTTTCTGATGAAACTAGTAGGGAAAATGATAGAAAAGTGCCCACTAAAATACGGAGTGGCCAGAAACATGTCATTCCTGGACCCTGCCAAGCTCAACAACAAAGAAGAGAGCCAAAGGAAAATGAGTCTTCTTCTGAAGAATGCCATTGACAGCGGCAGAGTGACTGAAGTGAAGGCGGACACCATTCTTCAGGAGTTCACCAACTTCCTGCCTACTGCTGCCACGCACTCAGCCAGCTCCTTCAACTGTGAGAAAGACAGGGTGGACACCTGGTGGTGCCTGGCTCTAGAACACTCCCAGTTCTCCAACCTCAGGCCTTTCGTTAAGAACATGCTGCTGCTGTCCCATGGGCAAGCCACAGTAGAACGAGGATTTTCCCACAATAAAGAAGCTTCTGCTGACAATCTGAGCCAGAAAGCACTCAAAGCCCGACGGGTCATAATAGACCACATCCGTGATGTTGGTGGAATCCAGAACGTCAAGCTGGACAAGCCCCTCCTTGTGTCTGCAAGTGCTGCATGGGGCAGATACAACGAACACCTGAAAGAACAACGTCAGGAAAAGGAGACAACCCAGAACCAACTGAAGCGGAAGGCTCTTGAACAAGAGATTGGGGAGCTGGAGAAGAAGAAAAAGAAAGCAGAAAATGATTCAAAGCAACTCGCTGTTGAAGCTGACAACCTGAGTTTTAAAGCTCAGGAACAGAGGAGCTTCACATTCGTGGAGAGGTCCAATGAGCTTCGCCTGTCTTCAAGGGACAAACAAGACATAGCCAGCAGTCTATCCATTCAACTGGCAAAGAAACAAGAGGAACTTAAGAAGCTGTGAAGTGTGTGAACTGAAGAAAAATACATACATGTGTAAATAGTAGTGTAGTGGATGTGACAGTAGAATGTGTAATAGTAGTGTAGTGGATCTGACGGTAAAAACAATGGAATGAAAGTGATTCATCATTATGTGTCTACAATAGTTCGTGACTCACACTGTTCACAGTGAAAGTGAAAACTCAATAATCTATATATTTGTGAAATAAAACTTTGTGACAATAACATTCAGCCAAAGAGACCTACAGTGACTTGAATTGCAAAGACTGAATACGATAGTCAAATGGGATTAGCTGTTCCTCCGTTTCTGAGAGGTAAGTGTCTGCTGTTCTGCATGTCAAATAGATTAGGGTGTACTGTAAAGTCATGTTGGCAAAGGTCCTTTTAAACTGATTTGAGGTCCTTATAAAGTCCTTTAAAGGTCCTTTTTTGGCTTCATGCCCACCACCTGGGAACCCTGTTTCAGTTCATGCCATCAGTTTAACTATTAGGCCTATTGAATATCATTATGCCTTGCTGTTTCAACGCCTTCAGCAATGCTGGCCGGGTTGAAATGGTGGGACAGCTACCGGGAGTGGGGGTAAAATAAGCTGCTGAACTTGGTAGGTTACGGGGACGCAAGACGAGCAAATTACGCCAGCAATTGGCAAAGCAAGTAGCTGCCATGCATGGCAACCTTGCCAAAGTCTACTTGATCTGATTAAGTTTGGGAACTCAGAGGGATATAATAAAGGGAGTGTATTTGGGGGAATCTTGACAAACTTTAATCCGTTTCAAAGATGAAATTCTCAGCTTAATATGCCAAAGGAGAAATGGAGGAGATAAATAACTTTAAGTTAAGAGCCCAGGAACTATCTCCCATTTGAGTGAAAGTGCCTCCCAGGATCTGAAGGCTGAAAGTTTCCTACCTTTTGTGTCCTAACTAGGCTATTGCTACTAGATCTACATACACATAGACAACCATTTGTGATATGTAGATTTACAGTTAGACAAACATTACTGTATCACTATCAGATTTAAATTTAGATAGAAATAATAATTGTTCCATTGTGTAGTGCAAACAGTCCATGTCAAAGAATGCTTTTTACACTTTACATTATCTGTTCTTGTTAACTCTTTGACTCCCGCAACCTGTCCACCAGCATCCTGCATTGTCAACCATGCTAGCATTTTGAAACAAAAACTTAACCCGTAGACTCTCTCAACCTGTCCACCAACTTCCTGCAGAAAGCTAGTAGGGTGATGGAGTCAAAGAGTTAAGTTTATTTTTAAGTTAATGACCAGGGTGTGGGAGTCAAAGGGTTAAACAGGACAGTATAGTACTGTCGTGTGGTATATAATATCTAGGTCTAGACCTGTTCTCTAACCACATAGTAACAGTGATGCACTGGACATTTTGACAACACTGACATGTCTGGAACAGTGTGTGTACTGGACATGTTGACAACACTGACATGTCTGGAACAGTGTGTGTACTGGACATGTTGACAACACTGACATGTCTGGAACAGTGTGTGTACTGGACATGTTGACAACACTGACATGTCTGGAACAATATGTGCTGGATATGTTGACAACACTGACATGTCTGGAACAGTGTGTGTACTTGACATGTTGACAACACTGATATGTCTGGAACAGTGTGTGTACTGGACATGTTGACAACACTGACATGTCTGGAACAGTGTGTGTACTGGACATGTTGACAACACTGACATGTCTGGAACAGTGTGTGTACTGGACATGTTGACAACACTGACATGTCTGGAACAGTGTGTGTACTGGACATGTTGACAACACTGACATGTCTGGAACAGTGTGTGTACTGGATATGTTGACAACACTGACATGTCTGGAACAGTGTGTGTACTTGACATGTTGACAACACTGACATGTCTGGAACAGTGTGTGTACTGGACATGTTGACAACACTGACATGTCTGGAACAGTGTGTGTACTGGACATGTTGACAACACTGACATGTCTGGAACAGTGTGTGTACTGGACATGTTGACAACACTGACATGTCTGGAACAGTATGTGTACTGGACATGTTGACAACACTGACATGTCTGGAACAGTGTGTGTACTGGATATGTTGACAACACTGACATGTCTGGAACAGTGTGTACTGGATATGTTGACAACACTGACATGTCTGGAACAGTGTGTGTACTGGACATGTTGACAACACTGACATGTCTGGAACAGTGTGTGTACTGGACATGTTGACAACACTGACATGTCTGGAACAGTGTGTGTACTGGACATGTTGACAACACTGACATGTCTGGGACAGTGTGTGTACTGGACATGTTGACAACACTGACATGTCTGGAACAGTGTGTGTACTTGACATGTTGACAACACTGACATGTCTGGAACAATATGTGCTGGATATGTTGACAACACTGACATGTCTGGAACAGTGTGTACTGGACATGTTGACAACACTGACATGTCTGGAACAGTGTGTACTGGACATGTTGACAACACTGACATGTCTGGAACAGTGTGTACTGGACATGTTGACAACACTGACATGTCTGGAACAGTATGTACTGGACATGTTGACAACACTGACATGTCTGGAACAGTGTGTGTACTGGACATGTTGACAACACTGACATGTCTGGAACAATGTGTACTGGACATGTTGACAACACTGACATGTCTGGAACAGTGATGTACTGGACATGTTGACAACACTGACAAGTCAGGCTTATTGAAGGGATTGTGTACACGAGGGAGGATGAAGGCAGAGGGAAGAGAGGACAGTATGTATGACTAGACAAATGGCAGAAAAACTTCGACAGGATCTGGGTGTAGATCGACATGTATTACATGAGTCATGTCATGCCCGAATCGTACAGACCTTATATTGAAAAGCTTTTGTACACTTGTTATGTTGTCAGTGGTGTGATCAGAAATGTAGTCAGGTGCAGTCAGTGAGTTGATTTACTGCAGACCGAGGCTGTTCAAATCAAGAACAGACAAACACAAAGGGTTGGCATAACATAGAAGGTTGTTATCTTGGAGAAAACCCCATGGATATAGACAGCTTTCAGATGAGTCTGTAACCTGAGGTCACATAAACATGTGCTTAACGCACGCACACACACACACACGTCAACTGCAATAAAAGTATTGTCCCATGCAATCTTCAGCTTAAAGAAATCTTTTTCCTTAGGGAAAAAAATGTCACACACACTAATGAAAAGTGCGTTTCCTGTTGAGAGCAATCTGCATTTCACACAGACAAGATTGGTTGTGACACCCCCCCCCCCCCCTCTGCCCCTCCGTGGGATGCTGGGGGCTCTTTCAGTATAAATAGTATCCCTACTTTCTAAATATTTTGTGCGAGAAATTTCCTCTTTTCTGTCACTCTCTTTGTTTCTGCCTTGTTCCTTTGTTTTCTGTCATTTCTTCTCATCACTTTCTGCCTTGCTGGTCCATTCACCTGTATGTGTTAATATCTTACCTACTTTACCTTGGGATTGATATTGGATACATGTATTAAGTGCATTTTTGGTTCTATGGGAAATGAGATATGTGGAAGCACTTTTAGGTAATCTAGGCCTGTTTTACATGTGTTAGTGTCCTTATGTTTAAATTTGTATTCAGGTATGTTTTTTTTACATCCCCTGTGAGATAAATTGGACGAAGTGGTCAATGCCAGGGACAGCTCCTTAGATTATGTGCACATGATCATGTCTTTTACCTTTTTGCCCTGTTGAAGTATTGTGTATGTATTGAAACGGTTATAGCCCCGGTATGCCTCTACACAGTCAGCTGGGCTTTAAACAACAATAACAGTAACAGCAATAACAGGTTATGACCCAAAATGACCGTGATCCAGTCCAACCCAACCCCGAAGAACAGATGGAATGGTGCAGGTCATGATTTGACATGGGCAACATTTATAGGCCATTTTATGAGGAAAGGGGAATTGGAGCACTTGGTCACAACGGGAAAGCTGGAGGAAAAGAGGGCACCGGGTAGACCCAGGGAGAAGATACTAGACGGACTTGCAGAGTGGCTGGGGACAAGAAGAGATGCTTGAGGCAACAAGTGATAGAGACAGATGGAAGTCCATAATGATAATCGCCAACGCCATTCGGCAAGGCACCTGATGATGATGGTGATTGTGTTTGTCATTTCCTATTTCTCCACAGAGTTGGTTGAACTCTTGTCAGAACTACTGTGTCAGTATCACTCTGCTCTTTTTCCTTTGTCTTTTGTCTGCACTGTGTACTCCCACTCTTGCCTGCACGAATCCAGTTGCTGCCCCTGTCAGTAAACTGAATGTAGTTGGTAAAAAGGATTTTTGCTTTTGCTTGACAATAACATCGTCACTTGACTTCTTCACTTGCAGTCCAAAGATGACACGTACGTCAACCTACCGCAAGACACCAAACATCACTCCCAGAACGGACCCCAACCCGAGAGTAATGAGGATGTCGCCAACAGTAGTGAACAAGTTGTCGGGAACGACGCGGATGATGATAGTGACCTTAACGCCTGTGCGCGAGGCGTCAACAGAGTCCAGAAAGCCATCATCCATTTCTTCCAAGCTCACCAGAAGATCATCGTCCGGGGCTTCCTGATTCATCTTTTCCTCGCCTACCTGGCATATGTGGCCTACTGCATGTACTGGCGTTTCGGAGACGAGGGTTCCATTCGTCTGCTGGTCTGCACGCTGATCGGCATTGCGTTCCTGGTGCTACACTTTGTCTGGGATCCACTGCGTGAGGGGCTGAGCTCCATCAAACCAGACATGACACAGAGACCCTACCAGGTCTTCCAGAAAGTCTTTCCATGGTGAGTATTCTTAGCATTTTGTACTCTGTGCGTGTGTGTGTGTTTGTGTGTGTGTGTGTGTGTGTGTGCATGCGCGTGTGTGTGTATGTGTGTGCTTGTCTGTGTCAGTGTTTGTGTTTGTCACTTTGTGTGTGTGTGTGAAAAATCTCTCTCTTTTGCTAGGATCATATTCATAGTCCAAGGTATGGTTAACTGGACCAACACACACACAGTCACAAGTGGACAGGATGTGTACACACCCAACACAGTTAAGCACTTAACACACCACACACACAGTTAAACACATAACATTTACACAGACAGCTTAGCACATAACATTTACACAGACAGCTTAGCACATAACATTTACACAGACAGCTTAGCACATAACATTTACACAGACAGCTTAGCACATAACATTTACACAGACAGCTTAGCACATAACATTTACACAGACAGCTTAGCACATAACATTTACACAGACAGCTTAGCACATAACATTTACACAGATAGCTTAGCACATAACATTTACACAGATAGCTTAGCACATAACATTTACACAGATAGCTTAGCACATAACATTTACACATATACTTAGCACATAACATTTACACAGACAGCTTTGCACATAACACATTTACACATACAGCTTAGCACATAACATTTACACAGACAGCTTAGCACATAACATTTACACAGACAGCTTAGCACATAACATTTACACATACAGCTTAGCACATAACATTTACACATACAACTTAGCACATAACATTTACACAGACAGCTTAGCACATAACATTTACACAGACAGCTTAGCACATAACATTTACACAGACAGCTTAGCACATAACATTTACACAGACAGCTTTGCACATAACATTTACACAGACAACTTAGCACATAACATTTACACAGACAGCTTAGCACATAACATTTACACAGACAGCTTAGCACATAACATTTACAAAGATAGCTTAGCACATAACATTTACACAGACAGCTTAGCACATAACATTTACACAGATAGCTTAGCACATAACATTTACACATATAGCTTAGCACATAACATTTACACAGACAGCTTTGCACATAACATTTACACAGATAGCTTAGCACATAACATTTACACAGACAGCTTTGCACATAGCATTTACACAGATAGCTTAGCACATAACATTTACACAGACAGCTTTGCACATAACATTTACACAGATAGTTTAGCACATAACATTTACACATATAGCTTAGCACATAACATTTACACAGATAGCTTAGCACATAACATTTACACAGATAGCTTAGCACATAACATTTACACAGATAGCTTAGCACATAACATTTACACATATAGCTTAGCACATAACATTTACACAGACAGCTTTGCACATAACACATTTACACAGACAGCTTAGCACATAACATTTACACAGACAGCTTAGCACATAACATTTACACAGACAGCTTAGCACATAACATTTACACAGACAGCTTAGCACATAACATTTACACATACAGCTTAGCACATAACATTTACACAGACAGCTTTGCACATAACATTTACACATACAGCTTAGCACATAACATTTACACAGACAACTTAGCACATAACATTTACACATACAGCTTAGCACATAACATTTACACAGACAGCTTAGCAACATAACATTTTACACAGAAGCTTAGCACATAACATTTACACTAGACAGTCTTTAGCACATAACATTTACACAGATAGCTTGCACATAACATTTACACATATAGCTTAGCACATAACATTTACACAGACAGCTTTGCACATAACATTTACACAGATAGCTTAGCACATAACATTTACACAGACAGCTTTGCACATAGCATTTACACAGATAGCTTAGCACATAACATTTACACAACAGCTTTGCACATAGCATTTACACAGATAGCTTAGCACATAACATTTACACATATAGCTTAGCACATAACATTTACACAGATAGCTTAGCACATAACATTTACACATATAGCTTAGCACATAACATTTACACAGATAGCTTAGCACATAACATTTACACATATAGCTTAGCACATACACACATTTACACAGATAAACTTAGCACATAACATTTACACAGATAGCTTAGCACATAACATTTACACAGACAGCTTTGCACATAACAATTTACACAGATAGCTTAGCACATAACATTTACACATATAGCTTAGCACATAACACATTTACACAGATAGCTTAGCACATAACATTTACACAGACAGCTTAGCACATAACATTTACACAGACAGCTTAGCACATAACATTTACACAGATAGCTTAGCACATAACATTTACACATACAGCTTTGCACATAACATTTACACAGACAGCTTAGCACATAACATTTACACAGACAGCTTGCACATAACACATTTACACAGATAGCTTAGCACATAACATTTACACAATATGCTTAGCACATAACACATTTACACAGTACGCTTAGCACATAACATTTACACAGACAGCTTAGCACATAACATTTACACAGACAGCTTTAGCACATAACAATTTACACAGATAGCTTAGCACATAACATTTACACATACAGCTTTGCACATAACATTTACACAGACAGCTTAGCACATAACATTTACACAGACAGCTTTGCACATAACACATTTACACAGATAGCTTGCACACATAACATTTACACAGACAGCTTTGCACATAACACATTTACACAGACAGCTTAGCACATAACATTTACACAGACAGCTTTGCACATAACACATTTACACATGAAGCTTTGCACATAACATTTACACAGACAGCTTTGCACATAACATTTACACATACAGCTTAGCACATAACATTTACACAGACAGCTTAGCACATAACACATTTACACATTAACAGCTTAGCACATACACATTTACACAGATAGCTTGCACATAACATTTACACATACAGCTTAGCACATAACATTTACACAGATAGCTTTCACATAACACATTTACACAGATAGCTTAGCACATAACATTTACACAGACAGCTTAGCACATAACACATTTACACAGACAGCTTTGCACATAACATTTACACAGATAGCTTAGCACATAACATTTACACATACAGCTTAGCACATAACATTTACACAGACAGCTTAGCACATAACATTTACACAGACAGCTTGCACATAACATTTACACAGACAGCTTTGCACATAACATTTACACAGACAGCTTAGCACATAACATTTACACAGACAGCTTAGCACATAAACATTTACACAGACAGCTTAGCACATAACATTTACACAGACAGCTTAGCACATAACATTTACACAGACAGCTTTGCACATAAACATTTACACAGACAGCTTAGCACATTACACAGACAGCTAGCAACATTTACACAGACAGCTTTGCACAATAACACATTTACACATACAGCTTAGCACATTTACACAGACAGCTTAACAAACAAATTAACACAGACATCTTGGCACATAACACATTCACACAGACACTCAGCTTAGCACATCACACAGACAGCACATAACACATTAAACAGACAGCACATGCAACAGCACATGTACACAGACAGCACATAACACATTACACAGACAGCTTACCGCATAACACATTTACACAGACAGCACATAACACATTAACACAGACAGCACATAACACATTAACACAGACAGCTACCGCATAACACATCTACACAGACAGCACATAACACAATTACACAGACAGCACATAACACATTTACACAGACATCACATAACACAATTTACACAGACAGCTTACCGCATAACACATCTACACAGACAGCACCAGACAGCACATAACACATCTACACAGACAGCACATAACACATCTACACAGACGCACATACACATCTACACAGACAGCACATACAATCTACACAGCAGCACATAACACATCTACACAGACAGACAAACTCACACAGAACATCACATACACAGACAGCACTAACACTCTACACAGACAGCACATAACACATTACACAGACAGCACATAACACATCTACACAGACAGCACTAACATTACTCAATACACAGACAGACATAAACATTACACAGACAGCACATAAATACTTACACAGACAGCACATAACACATTACACAGACACACATAACACATTTACAGACAGCACATAACACATTACCCGACAGACATAACATACCCGACAGCACAAAACATTAACGACGAATAACACTACACAGACAGCACATAACACATACGACGCACATCACAGCACACGACAGCACATAAACTACACAGACAGCACATAACAATCTACACAGACAGCACATAACACATTAACAGACAACATAACTACATTACCAGACAGCACATACACATCTACACAGACACACATAACACATCTACACAGACACACTACACATCTACAAGACAGACATAACACATCTACAGACAGCACATACATAACGACACATTACATCTAACAGACACATAACACATTACACAGACGAATACACACTCAGACACAAACAATTACACAGACATCACTTAACATATTACACAGACAGCACATAACACATCTACACAGACACACATAACACATCACAAATAACTAACAGAACAATAACACATCTACAGACAGCACATACACATTACACAGACAGCACATAACACATTACACAGACAGCACATAACACATTAACAGACAGCACATAACACATCTACAAGACAGCACATAACACATTTACACAGACAGCACATAACACATTACACAGACACACATAACACATCTACCAGACAGCACATACTACACAGACGCACATCACATTACCAGCAGACTAACACATTACCAGACAGCATAACATTAAGACAGCACATCTTACACAGACAGCACATAAACATCTACAAGACGCACATAACACATTACACAGACACCATAACACATCTACAAGACAGCACATAACACATTACAGACAGACATAAACATTTAACAGACAGCACATACCATCTACATAGACAGATAACACATTTACAGGCCATCCATTACGAGCACATAACATCTACACAGACGACATCAATTACAAGACAGCAATAACACATCTACACGAGCACATACACTACACAGACAGCACATAATACATCTACACGACAGCACATAAACATTACACAGACACACATAACACTTGTCCCAGTCTCCCAATGCGCCATAAACACATCTACCAGACAGCACTTTACGACCGAAACAATCCCAAGGAATTTAAAGACGAATAAATCACCACAACCTACCAGGCAATCCTCTTCCAACACATCTACAACGACTAAATTACTGACAGCAATAACATATAAGACTGAACAATACATTACTAGACAGAATACATTAACAGACACATAACAATTTACACGACACACTCACATCTAACAGACATGACTAACACATTACAAAAGAACATAACCATAACTAAGTACCAGAACTGACATTATACAGCAGTGACATAAAATGTAACATGACAGCACAATAGACTTTGACAAGACGACATACATATTACACAGACAGAATAACACATGTAAACTGACACCATAACGACGGTTTACTGGAAGCAGCATAAACGATCTGACAGTCACGAACAGCACATCACTGACAGACAGCATATACATCTGAACGACATACATAACACAGTTTACTAACAGCACATACAATGACTAAGTTACTGAACAGACAATACTACTGAATTACTGAACAGACAATAACGACTGAAGTTACTGGAACAGACAATAACTGACTGAGTTACTGGAACAGACATAACTGACTGAAGTTACTGGAACTGACATATAACTGACTGAAGTTACTGGAACTGACATATAACTGACTGAAGTTAATGGAACTGACATATAACTGACTGAAGTTACTGGAACAGACATATAACTGACTGAAGTCACTGGAACTGACACATAACTGACTGAAGTTACTGGAAAGACATATAACTGACTGAAGTTACTGGAACAGACATATAACTGACTGAAGTTACTGGAACAGACATATAACTGACTGAAGTTACTGGAACAGACATATAACAGACATATAACTGACTGAAGTTACTGGAACAGACATATAGCTGACTGAAGTTACTGGAACTGACATATAACTGACTGAAGTTACTGGAACAGACACATAACTGACTGAAGTTACTGGAACAGACACATAACTGACTAAAGTTACTGGAACAGACATATAACTGACTGAAGTTACTGGAACTGACATATAACTGACTGAAGTCACTGGAACTGACTGAAGTCACTGGAACTGACTGAAGTCACTGGAACTGACATATAACTGACTGAAGTCACTGGAACTGACTGAAGTCACTGGAACTGACATATAACTGACTGAAGTCACTGGAACTGACACATAACTGACTGTAGTTACTGGAACTGACATATAACTGACTGAAGTTACTGGAACTGACATATAACTGACTGAAGTCACTGTAACAGACATATAGCTGACTGAAGTCACTGGAACTGACATAACTGACTGAAGTCACTGGAACAGACATATAACTGACTGAAGTTACTGGAACAGACATATAACTGACTGAAGTTACTGGAACAGACACATAACTGACTGAAGTCACTGGAACAGACATATAACTGACTGAAGTTACTGGAACTGACATATAACTGACTGAAGTTACTGGAACAGACATATAACTGACTGAAGTTACTGGAACAGACATATAGCTGACTGAAGTTACTAGAACAGACACATAACTGACTGAAGTTACTGGAACAGACATATAACTGACTGAAGTCACTGGAACAGACATAACTGACTGAAATTACTGGAACAGACACATAACTGACTGAAGTTACTGGAACAGACATATAACTGACTGAAGTTACTGGAACAGACATATAACTGACTGAAGTTACTGGAACAGACATATAACTGACTGAAGTTACTGGAACTGACATATAACTGACTGAAGTTACTGGAACAGACATATAACTGACTGAAGTCACTGGAACAGACATAACTGACTGAAGTCACTGGAACACATATAACTGACTGAAGTCACTGGAACTAGAACTGACTTATTGTCCTCAGATATTTTGTTGATGGCAAATCGGTGAACAGTTTAAAGTTGTTTACAGACTTGCCCCACTTGATTACTTTGTTGATTGCACACAGGTGACTTGTGTTTGAAAAAACAGAACTTTGATTTTCGACTGATGATTACTGTTGGGATTTCTTCTGTAATTTGAGTTATGATTACTGTTAGGATTATTTTTGTAATTTGAGTTATATGATTACTGTTGGTATTACTTCTGTAATTTGAGTTATGGTTACTGTTGGGATTACTTTTGTAGTTTGAGTTATGATTACTGTTGGGATTTCCTCTGTAATTTGAGTTATATGATTACTGTTGGGATTTCTTCTGTATTTTGAGTTATGATTACTGTTGGGATTTATTCTGTAATTTGAGTTATGATTACTGTTGGGATTTATTCTGTAATTTGAGTTATGGTTACTGTTGGGATTTCCTCTGTAATTTGAGTTATATGATTACTGTTGGGATTTATTCTGTAATTTGAGTTATGATTACTGTTGGGATTTATTCTGTAATTTGAGTTATATGATTACTGTTGGGATTTATTCTGTAATTTGAGTTATGGTTACTGTTGGGATTTCCTCTGTAATTTGAGTTATATGATTACTGTTGGGATTTATTCTGTAATTTGAGTTATATGATTACTGTTGGGATTTATTCTGTAATTTGAGTTATGATTACTGTTGGGATTACTTTTGTAATTTGAGTTATATGATTACTGTTGGGATTACTTTTGTAATTTGAGTTATGATTACTGTTGGAATTACTTCTGTAGTTTGGGTTATGATTACCGTTGAAATTACTTTTGTAGTTTGAGTTATGAT
This sequence comes from Monoplex corrugatus, assembly GCA_030674185.1. Classification (NCBI taxonomy): domain Eukaryota; kingdom Metazoa; phylum Mollusca; class Gastropoda; order Littorinimorpha; family Ranellidae; genus Monoplex; species Monoplex corrugatus. The sequence continues at coordinate 100,360,865 of CM060309.1, read as the reverse complement.
TACTGTTGGGATTTATTCTGTAATTTGAGTTATATGATTACTGTTGGGATTTATTCTGTAATTTGAGTTATATGATTACTGTTGGGATTACTTTTGTAATTTGAGTTATGATTACTGTTGGGATTTATTCTGTAATTTGAGTTATGGTTACTGTTGGGATTTCCTCTGTAATTTGAGTTATATGATTACTGTTGGGATTTATTCTGTAATTTGAGTTATGATTACTGTTGGGATTTATTCTGTAATTTGAGTTATATGATTACTGTTGGGATTTATTCTGTAATTTGAGTTATGGTTACTGTTGGGATTTCCTCTGTAATTTGAGTTATATGATTACTGTTGGGATTTATTCTGTAATTTGAGTTATATGATTACTGTTGGGATTTATTCTGTAATTTGAGTTATGATTACTGTTGGGATTACTTTTGTAACTTGAGTTATATGATTACTGTTGGGATTACTTTTGTAATTTGAGTTATGATTACTGTTGGAATTACTTCTGTAGTTTGGGTTATGATTACCGTTGAAATTACTTTTGTAGTTTGAGTTATGATTACTGTTGGGATTTATTCTGTAATTTGAGTTATATGATTACTGTTGGGATTTATTCTGTAATTTGAGTTATATGATTACTGTTGGGATTACTTTTGTAATTTGAGTTATGATTACTGTTGGGATTTATTCTGTAATTTGAGTTATGGTTACTGTTGGGATTTCCTCTGTAATTTGAGTTATATGATTACTGTTGGGATTTATTCTGTAATTTGAGTTATGATTACTGTTGGGATTACTTTTGTAATTTGAGTTATGGTTACTGTTGGAATTACTTCTGTAGTTTGAGTTATGGTTACTGTTGGAATTACTTTTGTAGTTTGAGTTATGATTACTGTTGGGATTACTTTTGTAATTTGAGTTATGATTACTGTTGGGATTACTTTTGTAATTTGAGTTATATGATTACTGTTGGGATTACTTTTGTAATTTGAGTTATGATTACTGTTGGGATTTATTCTGTAATTTGAGTTATGGTTACTGTTGGGATTTCCTCTGTAATTTGAGTTATATGATTACTGTTGGGATTTATTCTGTAATTTGAGTTATGATTACTGTTGGGATTTATTCTGTAATTTGAGTTATGATTACTGTTGGGATTACTTTTGTAATTTGAGTTATGGTTACTGTTGGAATTACTTCTGTAGTTTGAGTTATGGTTACTGTTGGAATTACTTTTGTAGTTTGAGTTATGATTACTGTTGGGATTACTTTTGTAATTTGAGTTATGGTTACTGTTGGAATTACTTCTGTAGTTTGGGTTATGATTACCGTTGAAATTACTTTTGTAGTTTGAGTTATGATTACTGTTGGGATTACTTTTGTAATTTGAGTTATGATTACTGTTGGGATTACTTTTGTCATTTGAGTTATGATTACTGTTGAGATTACTTTGTAGTTTGAGTTATGATTACTGTTGGGATTACTTTGTAGTTTGAGTTATGATTACTGTTGAGATTACTTTGTAGTTTGAGTTATGATTACTGTTGAGATTACTTTTGTAATTTGAGTTATGATTACTGTTGGAATTATTCTGTAATTTGGGTTATGATTACTGTTGGAATTACTTGTGTAATTTGAGTTATGATTGCTGTTGGAATTACTTCTGTAATTTGTAAAGAGATGATGGTGGTGATCTGTCCTGCAGGGTGCTGTATGCAGTGAGCCTCGTCACTATGGTGACCTTGCTGATCGTGCTGGTGGCGCTGGACTCGCCCTCCAACCTGATCTCTCTGAGTGGGCTGGTCGCCTTTATATTTCTGTCCTGGATAACGTCCATTAACCCTGCCAGGGTCTGTACTACTGTACTACCTTTGGACTGCTTGTGACTTTGACATCTGGCTGGCTGCTTGGCTGGCTGCTTCTGTCAGTCTGGCAGCTTGGCTGGCTCTGTCAGTCTGGCTAGTTCTGTCTGTCTGTCTGGTTCTGTCAGTCTGTCTGTCTGGTTCTGTCTGTCTGTTCTGGTTCTGTCAGTCTAGCTGGTTGGCTGGTTCTGTCAGTCTGGCTGGTTCTGTCAGTCTGGCTGGTTTGGCTGGCTTGTCAGTCAGTCTGGCTGGTTCTGTCAGTCTGGCTGGCTGTGTTGGTGTTGGTTCTCGTCAGTCGTCTGGCTGGTTCTGTCAGTCTGGCTGGCTCTGTCAGTCAGTCTGGCTGGTTCTGTCAGTCTGGCTGGTTCTGTCAGTCTGGCTGGCTGGTTGGTTGGTTCTGTCAGTCTGGCTGGTTCTGTCAGTCTGGCTGGTTCTGTCAGTCTGGCTGGCTGGTTGGTTGGTTCTGTCAGTCTGGCTGGCTGGTTGGTTCTGTCAGTCTGGTTGGTTGGTTCTATCGTCTGGCTGGCTGGTTCTGTCAGTCTGGCTAGCTGGTTGGTTCGGGCTGGCTGGTTCTGTCAGTCTGGCTGGCTGGCTGGTTCTGTCAGTCTGGCGTGGCTGGCTGGCTGGCTGGTTCTGTCTGTCTGGCTGGCTGGCTGGTTCTGTCAGTCTGGCTGGTTGGCTCGTTCTGTCAGTCTGGCTGGCTGGTTCTGTCAGTCTGTCTGGCTGGCTGGCTGGTTCTGTCTGTCTGGCTGGTTCTGTCAGTCTGGTGGGTTCTGTCAGTCTGGCTGGCTGGTTCTGTCAGTCTGGCTGGCTGGCTGGCTCTTCTGTCTGTCTGGCTGGTTCTGCCAGTCTGGCTGGCGGGTTCTGTCAGTCTGGCTTCTGTGTCGTGGTTCTGTCAGTCTGGCTGGCGGGTTCTGTCAGTCTGTCTGGCTGGTTCTGTCAGTCTGGCTGGCGGTTCTGTCTGTCTGGCTGGCTGGTTCTGTCAGTCTGGCTGGCTGGTTCTGTCAGTCTGGCTGGCTGGTTCTGTCAGTCTGGCTAGCTGGTTCTGTCTGTCTGGCTGGCTGGTTCTGTCAGTCTGGCTGGCTGGTTCTGTCAGTCTGGCTGGCTGGTTTGTCTGTCTGGTGGCTGGTCTGTCAGTCTGGCTGGCTGATTGGGTGGCTGGTCTGTTCTGTCTAGTTCTGTCTCTCGTATGGCTCTGACTGGCTGGCTGGCTGGTTCTGTCTGCTTATTTAGCTCTGCCTGGCTGGTTCTGTTGGCTGGCTCCATCTGCCTGTGTGTGTCTGCCTGTCTGTCTGGGTTTCTGCTTTCATTGTCCTTTCCTGGATTACTGCCATTAATCTGGCAAGGATCGCTATTAGTTACACCCCTGTGTGTGTGTACGTGTTGTATGTGCGTGTGTGTATGTGTGTGTGTGTGTGTATGTTGTGTGTGTGTGTGTGTGTGTGTGTGTGTGGTTAAACTGGATAGACAGAATGCTTACATGTAAGATTGTGCATTGTCAGCATTCTGTGCGGTGATTTGTTTTGTCTTCCTGTTCTCTCCATAGAATGCTATAGTCTTGCCGTTATTTCGTGTGGCCCGCCTGTCAGTGTCTGTCTGTCTGTCTGTCTGTCTGTCTGATGTCTGTCTACACATCTCTGTCTGTCTGTCTGTCTGCATGTCTGTCTACACATCTCTGTCTGCATTTGTTTGGCTTTCTGTCTGCTTGTCTGTCTACATGTCTGTGTCTCTCTGTATCGGTGTATGTCTGTTTGTTTGGCTTTCTGTCTGTGTGTCTGTCTACATGTCTGTGTCTGTCTGCTTGTCTATGTCTGTCTGTATGTTGACAGAATATGGTCAGCGACAGCTTCTCAGCAGTTTATGAATGCGTTTTAGCACCTCTGTTCCTCATCCTCTTTTAAAGTTTTACACACACACACACACACACACACACACACACACACACACACACACACACACACACACACACACACACACACACACACACACACACACACACACACACACACACATTTGTGTGTAAAGAGGACTAGAGGGGGAACAACACTCCATCGGGACGTCCAATGGAGGTTAGGATATTGCAGACATTGGTCCTGTCCTCCATTTTGCCTGCTTGCATTTGTTTTGGCTGGAGGAGAACTTTGTGCATGCAGCCTTCAGTCCATCCAGCTGTGTCTAATGCCTGACCCTGTTCAAGCTGCACGAGGTAAAGGAGTGAGAAATAGGCAGTACCCTCATGATATTGACCTTGAGAAAAGTGGAGATCCCTGCTAACTAACTTCTTTGCACCCTCAGGTCATATACAACATTTTTGTAAGGATTGGCGTATGTACTTTTAGGCAGCTTCCTTTATGCTCATCTGTGTTTTTTTGTTTGTTTTTGTTTTGTTTGTTTCCTCATTCCCTGCCACCTTAAGAGTCACAGAAGCTGGGACAGTTGTTACAATGCGATGATGATGATAATCCTGTGGAGTTCCATCTAGGATTAAGACTGCGTGATAGCGATGTACTCTACGCTTGCTATCATGTATGGATATCCAGGCCCTAGAAATTCAGACACCTGTGGTGTTTGTCTGAACATTTGAGCAACATTGTCAATGACGCTTTTTTGAAAGTGGATGAGACGCAGCTTTGCGGTCCTAGTCTTAACCCTTTGACTCCCGCGCCCTATCTACCAACTGCAAAAACTTAACCCTTTGATTCCCTCACCCTATTCGCCAGCTTCCTGCAGGAAGATGTTGATGGATTGGATGAGGGAATCAAAGGGTGAAGTTTTTGCTTTGAAAGCATAGTTGATAATGCAGGATGCTGGTGGACAAGGTGCGGGACTCAAAGGGTTAACAATGAGTCTACAGCATGCTGAACTCTGGGCAGGAGCTGGTGGGAACCGATGGATCCCATAATGATTTTGAAAGGACTGATGGAGATTTGAACCCACAACTTTCTAGTTAGTGATCTGTTACATTGATCGTACACCACACACCAAACTAGATATGGGACATCATTTACCTTAACTTGGAGCTGAAAGACCCCACAAGTGATTTTGAAA
>CM060309.1:100348461-100350961 GCA_030674185.1 Monoplex corrugatus | reverse complement strand
GGAAAAGGTAATTATGACATTGTTGTCTTACCCTCCTCAGTGCTGGTAAACCTCATAACCACTTTTGCGGCAAACAATTACGACAACAACAGAGGACAAAGATGTAAATCCTGATGCACATATGGTCATCATCATCATCATCATCATCATTAGGTGCCCTGCCGCATAGCGTTGGCGACTATGGACTTCCAACCATCTCTATCTCTCGTTGCCCCCAGCATCTCCCCCACCCTCCTCATCCCCAGCCACTCTGCAAGTCCGTCCAGCATTCTCTCCCTGGGTCTACCTGGTGCTGTCTTTCCCTCCAGCTTTTCCGTTGTGACCAGGTGCTCCAATCCCCCTTCGTCATAAAATGGCCTATGAATGTTGCCTGTCTTTTCCTAATCTTCCTTATGAGTGATCTACTTGTGTCTGCCTCCATCAAGACTGTCTCGTTTGTCTTCTTTGCTGTCCATGGAACTCTCAACATTCTTCTGAGAAACAACATCTCGGCTGCCTCAATCTTGCTCTGGCTTTGCTTGCTGACTGTCCATGCCTCGCATCCGTACAACAGTATTGGTTCTATATAACATTCAAGGACTCTCTTTCTGATGTTAATTGATAGGCTCACCCCTAGATTAGCTGGCTGCTAACATCTAGCTTTTGCATGATTTGTTACACCATAGAAACTCGCCTTAGGAGTCTAGTCTTTATCTATGGCAGTCTACACATGTCACTGTTAGTCACACACACACATACGGTCACCATCTTGAAATCATGAGCTAGCACCTATAGAGACCGCTGCTTTTCTGTAACGTAGCCAGTAGCTGGAGGGAAAGACAGCACCAGGTAGTCCCCAGAGAAAATATATTGGACGGACTTGCAGAGTGGCTGAAGACAAAGAGGGTGGAAGATGTGCTTGCGACAACAAGGGACAGATACATATGGAGGGCCATGATCGCCAACGCCATGTGGCAAAGCACTTGATGATGAGCCAGTAGCTTTGCTCATAAGAAACCTGCTGGCTTGATCAGCTGGTTTTAGCTAGCTTTGTCTCATTTTGCTAGGCCTAAGAGACTCACCTCTGTCCTTGATGTTGTGTTGCAGACAGAGGCGCCATTGATGATCCGGCCGTTCATTGGCAAGATGACGCGGTCAGAGCTGCATGCGGTCATGACTGGCGGCTTTGCCACCATTGCCGGCACCGTGCTGGGGGCCTACATCGGTTATGGTGTGAGTTCTGGTCTTGTGTCTGTAACTGGCTTTTGGGGTTTGGGGCGCTGTACACCACTGATTTGAGGCGCTGTACACCGCTGATGCTGTGAGTTCTGGTCTTGTGTCTGTAACTGGCTTTTGGGGTTTGGGGCGCTGTACACCACTGATTTGAGGCGCTGTACACCGCTGATGCTGTGAGTTCTGGTCTTGTGTCTGTAACTGGCTTTTGGGGTTTGGGGCGCTGTACACTGCTGATGGTGTAAGTTCTGGTCTTGAGTCTGTAACTGGTTTTTGGGGTTTGGGGCGCTGTACACCGCTGATGGTGTGAGTTCTGGTCTTGTGTCTGTAACTGGCTTTTGGGGTTTGGGGCGCTGTACACCGCTGATGGTGTGAGTTCTGGTCTTGTGTCTGTAACTGGCTTTTGGGGTTTGGGGCGCTGTACACCGCTGATGGTGTGAGTTCTGGTCTTGTGTCTGTAACTGGGTTTGGGGCGCTGTACACCGCTGATGGTGTGAGTTCTGGTCTTGTGTCTATAACTGGCTTTTGGGGCGCTGTACACCGCTGATGGTGTGAGTTCTGGTCTTGTGTCTGTAACTGGCTTTTGGGGTTTGGGGCGCTGTACACCGCTGATGGTGTGAGTTCCACTCCCTGGTATTTTTCTGGTTGTACCAGAATATTATTATTATTATTAAGGGCATTTAGAGCGCCTAATCTTTCTGGAAAGCCCTAAGCGCTTACAAACTGTACAATACACATTACATCGAACATAGAAACATAGGCCTAATATAATTTTCATCATACATGGCGGACCTCTGTCACTCCATCCCACAAGCACATACACACCGTTAATAATATCAAATATTAGTACCTACTCTCTGGCACACACACACATATCCTCCTCCCACCCCGAGACATATCTATAGGCGCACAGCAATAACATACACAGAAGCACGCTAGCGCGCAGACAGCATAGCTCTTTTAGGTTAATAAATTTCAGAGAGGAAAGAGATGCGTTTTCAAGCCAGATTTAAATGACTGAAGACTTGTTTTGTGCCTCAGCGGGTAGGGAAGTGAATTCCATGAGGAAGGGGCTTGAAAAGAAAAGGATCGCTCACCATATGATTTTGTTCGAAAAGTTGGGATTCGAAATAAGCGGGTATCGGCTGAGGTACGAAGATGACGAGATGGAACGTATAGTTGAAGATATTCAGACAGGTAAGAGGGAATAGAATTGTCGAAGTATCTGAAGCACTGAACAGCAATTTTATGTTGGATCCTTTTCAACACAGGTAACCAATGCAAGTCT
>CM060309.1:100335961-100343461 GCA_030674185.1 Monoplex corrugatus | reverse complement strand
AATTTTCATCATCATCATCATCATCATCATCATCATCATCATCATCACAGTCATCATCACAGACAGAGGTGACCGTGGTCAGCAAAGAAGATTACCGCCGCATGGAGAAAGGGTAATTTTCATCATCATCATCATCATCATCATCATCATCATCATCATCATCACAGTCATCATCACAGACAGAGGTGACCGTGGTCAGCAAAGAAGATTACCGCCGCATGGAGAAAGGGTAATTTTCTTCATCATCGTCGCTGTCATCGTTGTTATCATCATCATCATCATCACAGACAGAGGCGACTGGTCAGCAATGAAGATTAGCGCCGCATGGAGAAAGGGTAATTTTCATCATCAACGTCATCGTCATTGTCATCATCGTTGTACCATCATCATTGTCATAAAACCTGTCTTGCCCTGAATTTCACATGGAACCAGTTGGAGAGTCTGCTTGGAGTCTGTACTGCAGTTTAAATACTGATGATGATGATGATGGTGATGATGATGATAATGGGATGTGGACATACTAGAGGAGATTTATGATGATGATGAATAATTATAGTCAGATGAGATCGGATTAGAAAAGAATGTATGATGATGATAATTATAATGAGGTGTGGACAAATTAGAAAAGAATTCATGATGATAATTATAATATGTGGACAGATTAGAAAAGAATGTATTATAATGATGATAATTATAAGGAGGTGTGGACAAATTAGAAAAGAATATATGTTATGATAATTATAATGAAATGTGGACAGATTAGAAAAGAATTCATGATGATAATTATAATAAGATGTGGACAGATTAGAAAAGAATGTATTATAATGATGATAATTATAAGGAGGTGTGGACAAATTAGAAAAGAATTCATTATGATAATTATAATGAAATGTGGATAAATTAGAAAAGAATTTGTTATGATAATTATAATGAGATGTGGATAGATTATAAAACAATGTATGATGATCATGATGATTGTAATGAGATGTGGACAGTTTAGAATAGAATGTATGATGATGCTAATAATTATAATGAGATGTGGACATATCAGAACAGAACCTGATAGAGGCAGTCAGTAACATATGTATCGATTGTCTACAGGTCAGTAACATATGTATCTATTGTCTACAGGTCAGTAACATATGTATCTATTGTCTACAGGTCAGTAACGTATGTATCTATTGTCTACAGGTCAGTAACGTATGTATCTATTGTCTACAGGTCAGTAACATATGTATCTATTGTCTACAGGTCAGTAACGTATGTATCGTCTACAGGTCAGTAACGTATGTATCTATTGTCTACAGGTCAGTAACATATGTATCTATTGTCTACAGGACAGTAACGTATGTATCTATTGTCTACAGGACAGTAACATATGTATCTATTGTCTACAGGTCAGTAACATATGTATCTATTGTCTACAGGACAGTAACATATGTATCTATTGTCTACAGGACAGTAACATATGTATCTATTGTCTACAGGTCAGTAACATATGTATCTATTGTCTACAGGACAGTAACATATGTATCTATTGTCTACAGGTCAGTAACATATGTATCTATTGTCTACAGGCAGTAACATATGTATCTATTGTCTACAGGACAGTAACATATGTATCTATTGTCTACAGGTCAGTAACATATGTATCTATTGTCTACAGGACAGTAACATATGTATCTATTGTCTACAGGTCAGTAACATATGTATCTATTGTCTACAGGACAGTAACATATGTATCTATTGTCTACAGGACAGTAACATATGTATCTATTGTCTACAGGCAGTAACATATGTATCTATTGTCTACAGGTCAGTAACATATGTATCTATTGTCTACAGGACAGTAACATATGTATCTATTGTCTACAGGTCAGTAACATATGTATCTATTGTCTACAGGACAGTAACATATGTATCTATTGTCTACAGGTCAGTAACATATGTATCTATTGTCTACAGGACAGTAACATATGTATCTATTGTCTACAGGTCAGTAACATATGTATCTATTGTCTACAGGTCAGTAACATATGTATCTATTGTCTACAGGACAGTAACATATGTATCTATTGTCTACAGGACAGTAACATATGTATCTATTGTCTACAGGACAGTAACATATGTATCTATTGTCTACAGGTCAGTAACATATGTATCTATTGTCTACAGGTCAGTAACAATGTATCTATTGTCTACAGGACAGTAACATATGTATCTATTGTCTACAGGACAGTAACTATGTATCTATTGTCTACAGGTCAGTAACGTATGTATCTATTGTCTACAGGTCAGTAACATATGTATCTATTGTCTACAGGACAGTAACATATGTATCTATTGTCTACAGGTCAGTAACATATGTATCTATTGTCTACAGGTCAGTAACATATGTATCTATTGTCTACAGGTCAGTAACATATGTATCTATTGTCTACAGGTCAGTAACATATGTATCTATTGTCTACAGGACAGTAACATATGTATCTATTGTCTACAGGACAGTAACATATGTATCTATTGTCTACAGGTCAGTAACGTATGTATCTATTGTCTACAGGTCAGTAACATATGTATCTATTGTCTACAGGACAGTAACATATGTATCTATTGTCTACAGGCAGTAACATATGTATCTATTGTCTACAGGTCAGTAACATATGTATCTATTGTCTACAGGTCAGTAACATATGTATCTATTGTCTACAGGTCAGAAGAGAACCTGATAGAAGCGGCCAGTGCTGGTGCCAGTAACGCCATTCTACTTGTGGCCAACGTGGTGGTCAATGTCATTGCCTTCCTGTCCATCCTCAAGTTCTTGGACAACACACTTATCTGGTTTGGAGACCGGGCCGGGGTGGAGGGACTGACCTTTCAGGTATGTGTTTATGTGTGTATGTGTGTGTGTGTGTGTGTGTTGTTTATGTGTGTGTGTGTTTATGGTGTGTGTGTGTGTGTTTATGTGTGTGTTTTAATGTGTTTGTGTGTGTATGTGTGTGTTTTTCTTACGTGTGTGTGTTTTTTACTTGCGTGTATTTATGTGTATATATGTGTGTGTGTATTTATGTGTGATTGTGTGTGTGTGTTTATGTGTGTGTGTGTGTTTATTGTGTGTTATGTGTGTGTATGTATGTGTGTGTCTATATATGTGTGTATGTGTGTGTGTGTGTATGTATGTGTGTGTGTGTACGTGTGTGTGTGTGTGTGTGTGTGTGTTGTTATTCGTTTGTTCGTTCTTTGATTTAACTTCTATTCAGTATGAGCGATATTAGACGAATGTGTCTGTGTGTGTTTTGTGTGAGTGTGTGTGTGTGTGGTTTTGTGTGTGTATGTATGTATATGTGTGTGTATGTATGTGTGTGTGTGTATGTGTGGTGTGTGTGTGTGTGTGTGTGTGGTGTGTTTGTTATTTTTCTCGTTCTTTGATTTAATGTCTTTTCAGTATGAGTGATATTAGACCAATGTGTGTGTGTGTTGTGTGAATGTGTGTCTTTGTGTGTGTGTGTGTGTTTTGTGTGTGTGTGTTTTGTTTGTGTGTATGTGTTTTGTGTGTGTGTGTTTTGTGTGAATGTGTGGTTTTGTGTGTGTGAATGTGTGTGTACATATATATATATGTGTGTGTTGTTGTTGTTGATTTTATTGATGATGATGTTGTTGTGCAGTTCGTGTGTTCCTACGTCTTGTACCCCGTGGCTCTATTCATGGGGATAGAAGTGGGACCGGACTGTCGGCGGATAGGGGAGCTGGTGGGGGTGAAGACGTTCACCAACGAGTTCATCGCCTACCGTGACCTCAGCGTGCTGCTGAACAACCGCAAGACCTACACCAACTACTCCACCTTCTTTGACGTCACGGACCCTCACAACGTCGTGTATAACGACCTGGACGTCAACCTGACCCAGTGGAACAGGGTGCTGAAGAAAGGGTTCTTGACTGTGAGTGCATCAGGAGGGCAGCGCCCCTGCGGGGATGATGGGGGATCTCAGGATAGATAGTATCCCCCACCTTCTGGAAATTCTGTGCTAGAAATTTACTCTTTTCCCTCACTCTCTTTTGTTATAAATAGTGTCACCACCTTCTGGAAATTCTGTGCTAGAAATTTACTCTTTTCTGTCACTCTCTTTTGTTATGAATAGTATCCCCCATCTTCTGGAAATTCTGTGCTAGAAATTTCCTCTTTTCTGTCGCTCTCTTTTGTTGTAAATAGTATCCCCACTTTCTGGAAATTCTGTGCTAGAAATTTACTCTTTTCTGTCACTCTCTTTTGTTATGAATAGTATCCCCCATCTTCTGGAAATTCTGTGCTAGAAATTTCCTCTTTTCTGTCGCTCTCTTTTGTTGTAAATAGTATCCCCACTTTCTGGAAATTCTGTGCTAGAAATTTATTCTTTTCTGTCACTCTTTGTTTCTTTCTTTCTTCTTTTGTTTTCTGTAATTTTTTTCCTATCATTTTCTGCCTTGCTGGTCCATTCACCTGTATGTGTTCGATCAAGTCATATATTTTCTCTGAGGATTGATAATTTGGTACATGTAATGAGTGTAGTTTTGGCTCCAGAGAAACGAGATATGCGCAAGCCATTTTAGGTAATTAGGCCTGTTTTTATATTTGTTTTAGTGTTCTTAGTTATGTTTAAATTTGTATTCAGATGTTTTTTTAAATAACCTGTATGATAAATTGGACAAAGCGATCAAAGCCATGGCCATGTCCTTTGATTACGTGTGCGAATGCATTGATATGTGCACTTAATTTTCTGTTCCTATTTTTGGTGTTGAAGTATTGTGTATGTTTTGAAACGGTTTTAGCCCTGATATGGGTCTACACAGTCGGCTGGGTCTTCAACAAAACTAACAGTAATTGGATGGGGAGGGTGGTGGGGTAGATATGGGAAAATCAGTTCTGATGATTTCCATCACAGTTCACAAAGGATAATGTCTGCCTGTGGGTTTAGTGGGGCTGAAGCTTGGTGCTGTAGAAATCTTCCGTTAACCCTTTTAACTCTCGCACCCTGTCCACCAGCATCCTGCCTTGTCAACCACGCTAGCAAAGCAAAAACTTAACCCTTTGACCCCCTCACCACTTTGCCCCCCCCCCCCCCCCCCCCCCCCCACCCTGTTCACTAGCTTCCTGCAGGAAAAACAGCAACTTTCAGAGCTGATAGCACAACAGTCCTGTCAGCAAATTCCTTGGCATGTTTCAGTTGACCAAGTTAGGATGATAACTGAAACATTACGGTGTCCTTTTCAACCACTTTGGGACGATAACTGAAACACTACGGTGTCCTTTTCAACCACTTTGGGACGATAACTGAAACATTACGGTGTCCTTTTCAACCACTTTAGGACGATAACTGAAACATTACGGTGTCCTTTTCAACCACTTTAGGACGATAACTGAAACATTACGGTGTCCTTTTCAACCACTTTAGGACGATAACTGAAACATTACGGTGTCCTTTTTCAACCACTTTAGGATGATAACTGAAACAGTGTCCTTTTCAACCACTTTAGGACGATAACTGAAACATTACGGTGTCCTTTTCAACTACTTTGGGACGATAACTGAAACATTACGGTGTCTTTTTCAACTACTTTGGGACGATAACTGAAACATTAATAATAATAATAATAATGGCTTCTTATATAGCGCTTAATCAAAATAATTTCTCTAAGTGCTTTACAAAAATATACTGCATTCACCTCTCCTACACACACAACCACACACCTCACAAACAACTACGAATACCACCACTACAGAAACCAACAAATCCTACGAGCACAACACTCACTCATCTCAAGCATTGCTACAAAACCAAATCACACAACGTTCAATTATACGTTCAATTATACAACAAACACATGCAATAGAAAACACACCCTGAAACAGTATGTCAAAACAAGGCTTAGACGGCTATGACATAGGTGGTACCCCTACGCAGCATTGACTAGTTGTGAGAAAATAGATGGGTTTTAGGGTTTAGACTTGAAAGAAGAGAAATAATCTGAATGTCTGAGAGAGTCTGGCAGTCTGTTCCACATCGATGGAGCTTGAAAAGAGAAAGACCTTTCAACCACTTTAGGACGATAACTGAAACATTACGGTGTCCTTTTCAACCACTTTAGGACGATAACTGAAACATTACGGTGTCCTTTTCAACTACTTTGGGACGATAACTGAAACATTACGGTGTCCTTTTCAACTACTTTGGGACGATAACTGAAACATTATGGCGTCCTTTTTCAACCACTTTAGGATGATAACTGAAACATTACGGTGTCCTTTTCAACCACATTAGAATGATAACTGAAACATTACAGTGTCCTTTTCAACCACATCAGAAAGATAACTGAAACATAACAGTGTCCTTTTCAACCACATTAGAATGATAACTGAAACATTACAGTGTCCTTTTCAACCACATCAAGATGATAACTGAAACATAACAGTGTCCTTTTCAACCACATCAAAATGATAACTGAAACATAACAGTGTCCTTTTCAACCACATCAAAGATGATAACTGAAACATAACAGTGTCCTTTTCAACCACATCAAGATGATAACTGAAACATTACAGTGTCCTTTTCAACCACATCAAGATGATAACTGAAACATTACAGTGTCCTTTTCAACCACATCAAGATGATAACTGAAACATTATGGTGTCCTTTTCAACCACATTAGAATGATAACTGAAACATTACAGTGTCCTTTTCAACCACATCAAGATGATAGCTGAAACATTACAGTGTCCTTTTCAACCACATCAAGACGATAACTGAAACATTATGGTGTCCTTTTCAACCACATAGAATGATAACTGAAACATTACAGTGTCCTTTTCAACCACATCAAGACGATAACTGAAACATTACAATGTCCTTTTCAACCACATCAAGATAACTGAAACATTACAGTGTCCTTTTCAACCACATCAAGACGATAACTGAAACATTACAATGTCCTTTTCAACCACATCAAGACGATAACTGAAACATAATGTCCTTTTCAACCACATCAAGATGATAACTGAAACATAACAGTGTCCTTTTCAACCACATCAAGACGATAACTGAAACATTACAATGTCCTTTTCAACCACATCAAGACGATAACTGAAACATAATGTCCTTTTCAACCACATCAAGATGATAACTGAAACATAACAGTGTCCTTTTCAACCACATCAAGACGATAACTGAAACATTACAGTGTCCTTTTCAACCACATCAAGATGATAACAGAAACATTACAGTGTCCTTTTCAACCACATCAAGATGATAACTGAAACATAACAGTGTCCTTTTCAACCACATCAAGACGATAACTGAAACATTACAGTGTCTCTTCCAACCACATCAAGATGATAACAGAAACATAATGATGTCTCTTCCAACCATGTTATGAGAGCAAGTGAAACCTATGTGTGTTTCCAGCCCCGCTCAGAAGTGATAGCAACATACGCCCTGTGTGGGTTCTCCAACTTTGGCTCCATGGGCG
>CM060309.1:100300961-100333461 GCA_030674185.1 Monoplex corrugatus | reverse complement strand
GTAGCATAGTGTCCCCAAGGTGTCATATAGGTGTCCACCAAGGTGTAACATAGTGTCCACCAAGGTGTAACATAATGTCCACCAAGGTATCATATAGGTGTCCACCAAGGTGTAACATTGTGTCCACCAAGGTGTAACATAGTGTCCACCAAGGTGTCATATAGGTGTCCACCAAGTGTAACATAGTGTCCACCAAGGTGTAAATAGTGTCCACCAAGTGTCGTATAGGTGTCCACCAAAGTGTAACATAGTGTCCACCAAGATGTCTATAGGTGTCCACCAAGTGTAACAGTGTCCACCAAGGTGTAACATAGTGTCCACCAAGGTGTCGTATAGGTGTCCACCAAGGTGTAACATAGTGTCCACCAAGGTGTAACATAGTGTCACCAAGTGTATAGGTGTCCACCAAGTGTAACATAGTGTCCACCAAGGTGTCAATAGTGTCCACCAAGTGTCGTATAGGTGTCCACCAAGGTGTAACATAGTGTCCACCAAGGTGTGTAAATGGGTGTCCACCAAGGTGTAACATAGTGTCCACCAAGGTGTCGATAGGTGTCCACCAAGGTGTAACATAGTGTCCACCAAGGTGTCGTATAGGTGTCCACCAAAGTGTAACATAGTGTCCACCAAGGTGTAACAGGTGTCCACCAAGTGTAACATGGGTGTCCACCAAAGTGTAACATAGTGTCCACCAAAGGTGTAATAGGTGTCCACCAAAGTGTAACATAGTGTCCACCAAGGTGTACATATAGGTGTCCACCAAAGTGTAACATAGGTGTCCACCAAAGTGTAAAAAGTGTCCACCAAAGTGTAACATAGGTGTCCACCAAAGTGTAACATAGGTGTCCACCAAAGTGTAACATAGGTGTCCACCAAAGTGTACATAGGTGTCCACAAAGTGTAACATAGGTGTCACCAAAGTGTAACATAGGTGTCCACCAGTGTACATAGGTGCACCAAGTGTAACATAGGTGTCACCAAAGTGTAACATAGGTGTCCACCAAGGTGTACATAGGTGACCACTGATGATGTAACATAGGTGTTCACCAAAGTGTAACATAGGTGTCCACCGAGGTGTAGCATAGGTGACCACTATGATGTAACATAGGTGTTCACCAAAGTGTAACATAGGTGTCCACCGAGGTGTAACATAGGTGACCACTATGATGTAACATAGGTGTTCACCAAGGTATGATATTTATGCAAGGAGAGAGGGAGCTGCATATTGTGTGATTGTGATGAGCCTTTAACCTCTTGTTTAGCAGCCCTGTCAGCCATATCATTATAATGACACCAACAGTCAGATGGTATCCAACACAAAGTAATGTCAGTGCCTCCTAGGAACAGAATATGAATTGCGTGTGTACGTGTTTGTTTTCTTTTTCTTCATTTGTATGTTGTTGTTTTTCACTTCTTTTTCGAGGTCGTCTTTTCATCATGATATCATCGTCATTATCATCATCGTTATTGTTGTCATCATTGCCACCATGATCACCATCATTTCCATAATCAGTGACATTGCAGAGAGTATATAATGATGATCAGAACGGTATGATTCAACGTGTGTGTGTGTGTGTGTGTGTGTGTGTGTGTGTGTGTGTGTTGTGTGTGTGTGTGTGTGTGTGGTGGTCTTTGATTTAATGTCTATTCTCTAAAGTGATTTTAGACAACAACAATAAAAAAATAAAAAAAATAAATACAAATTTAAAAAAAAACAACCAACTTGGAAATGGTTAATCTTCAGGAAAAAGAAATGAACCAGAAAAACAAGAGAAGAAAGAAAAATTCACAAATGACGTTATCATAATTAACGATTGAAACAGTAAAATTAGCTAACCATAACACTGAACATGAGAAGTAACGGCGCGTTAAAGATAATTCGCTATAGGACTTTTTCACAGGCTAACAAAAAATTCATATGTTAAGGATGGTGAGGCAAATATGTCAGAAACTGTCTTCGTTGATAACGTAGGTATATCATAATATGTCGTTTTACCCGAACGCATGAAAGAATATGACTATGTGTTATCTTCTTTCCACACAGGCACACTACATTCCTGGTGTATTTTGTTTTGAATGCATCAAGTTTCCACCTATACATAAGGGATTGTATACTTCTGCTGGCAGGGAACCGCTTAGGTGTTTTGCTAATTTCAAAATTCATGTAACATTTTTCATACTTTTTCTGTTTATCTTGAAAATGCTTCCATACGTAGGCGTCCACTAAGGTATAACACTCATGCAATGAGAGGGAAAGTTGTATATGATTTGAATCTGGTGAGCTCTTTGCCCCCCGTTTGGCAGCCCTATCAACCATATTGTAATGAAAAGAACTATGAGATGGTATCCAGCAGAAAGTAATATCAGTGCCACTTAAGGATAAACTATTAATCAAGTGAGTAATTTCCAATATCATTTCAGATCTTGTTTGTAATTTTGATAATTCAAGAGCTTGAAGTACAGATTTTGAATCAACGCAAAAAAGTATCTGGGGAATTGTCCTAGGAAGATTTATCATATAATTCAAAGCCATTAAGATTGCAAAGAGTTCTGCAGTAAAGACAGATTTATAAAGTCCTATATAGAAAGATTTCTCAATTTTGAGAGCAGGTATTAAAAACGCTGAGCCTGCTTGTCTTTCAATTATTGAACCATCAGTGTAAACTTTCAAGTGATCGGAATAAAAGTCTTCTATATGACATTTAACTGACTTGCCAGTAAGTTATTATCTTCTTTTTTTAAGTCAGTGTGGTGTATGTCAAATCGTGCTCTTTGAAGTTCCCAACTGGGTACTGGTGAAAACGAAGGTCTTAAAGTTACAGGACCTGTGTCTAAATTAATTCCAGAGCCTTTCATAACATCAGCTGTAAATGTTGCAAGCGTGACCTGTGAGGATATTGATTTAACTCTTTTTGGAAAGTCGGTATCTGATCTTACTTTTGTCTCTGTTTTGATGCTGTTTTCTATGGTAGTGTTTCTTAACAGAAATTTAGTAGAAGCGACTTTCCTTAGTTCATCAAGTGGCAACAATTTGATTGCATTGTATGTGCGATGGCAACAGGCATGCATTGGAAGACCCAGCGC
The DNA here is from genome assembly GCA_030674185.1 of Monoplex corrugatus. NCBI lineage: Eukaryota > Metazoa > Mollusca > Gastropoda > Littorinimorpha > Ranellidae > Monoplex > Monoplex corrugatus. The sequence continues at coordinate 100,330,377 of CM060309.1, read as the reverse complement.
AAGTTTGAAACCTTTACAATCTATGCTCTGCAGTTTTGTGAGTAAGCGTTTTGGTGCGCTGAAGAATATTTCTTGGGCATAGGTTAATTTAGATCTAATAAGCGATTTACAGAGATGAACAAGTGTTGATGCATCTTGTCCCCATATCTGTTTGCGAACTATTTTCAAGAAATTTAAACTTTTTTGAGCTTTTGTTAATAAGTATTCAATATGCTGATTCCAAGATAATTTGGCTGTAAGGAAAACTCCTAAGAATTTAATTGATTCATTATACTGAAGAAGAGTATCTCCCAGTTTGAACGTGGGAACATTTGCTGGGTTAGCTCCACTGTTAAACAAAACTATCTTTGTTTTTTTCCACAGATAGATGCAGTCCATTTTCTACCATATAACACACAAAACTATCTTTTTTTTTCAAGATAGATGCAGTCATTTCTACCATATATCGTGCTATTTTATCGAGTTCTAATTGATAAACATTTACGCGTATAATTAAGACAGCGCAAAGCAGTTTTCTTTTCATATTGACCTGCATCCACATGCATAAATCATCAGCATATTGAGCTAAAGTTACAGTTAGAAATTTACTGGGTAGTCATGCAATAATATCATGAAGAGAAGGGAGCAATAACGGGTCCTAGGATACCCATTGAAGAAATCGTTTGAAGAATACACATTTTCGATCCTCGTTTGAATTACACGGTCTTCTAAGAAGGATTTGAGATAATCAAAAATGTGACCTGTTAGCCCAATACTTTTCAATTTGAGTAATAATTGTGTGTGTGTGTGTGTGTGTGTGTGTGTGTGTGTGTGTGTGTGTGTGTGTGTGTGTGTGTTGTGTGTGTAGTGTGTGTGTGTGTGTGTGTTTCAGGGTTGTTTTACGAGGAGTTTGATTAGAGGGCGGACACACTGGACACAGGTGCAGACAGTTGTGACAACACTTCCTCTCCTGTCTGCCCCACCACCCACACTGCCCTCCTGTACACTGACACGTCCACTGACGTCACCATACTGCTGATACACTGACATCCCTGATACAATGACGTCACCATACTGTTGATACATTGACGTCACCATACTGCTGATACACTGACATCCCTGATACAATGACGTCACCATACTGCTGATACACTGACGTCACCATACTGCTGATACACTGACATCCTTGATACAATGACGTCACCATACTGTTGATACACTGACGTCACCATACTGTTGATACACTGACGTCCCCATACTGCTGATATACTGACGTCACCATACTGCTGATACACTGACATCCCTATACTGTTGATACACTGACATCCCTATACTGCTGATACACTGACATCCCTATACTGTTGATACACTGACATCCCTGATACACTGACGTCACCATACTGTTGATACACTGACATCCCTGATACACTGACATCCCTATACTGTTGATACACTGACGTCCCTGATACACTGACATCCCTATACTGTTGATACACTGACGTCACCATACTGTTGATACACTGACATCACCATACTGCTGATACACTGACATCCCTATACTGTTGATACACTGACATCCCTATACTGCTGATACACTGACATCCCTATACTGTTGATACACTGACATCCCTATACTGTTGATACACTGACATCCCTATACTGTTGATACACTGACATCCCTATACTGTTGATACACTGACATCCCTATACTGTTGATACACTGACATCCCTATACTGTTGATACACTGACATCCCTATACTGTTGATACACTGACATCCCTGATACACTGACGTCACCATACTGTTGATACACTGACATCCCTATACTGTTGATACACTGACATCCCTATACTGTTGATACACTGACATCCCTATACTGTTGATACACTGACATCCCTATACTGTTGATACACTGACGTCTCTATACTGTTGATACACTGACATCCCTATACTGTTGATACATTGACATCCCTATACTGTTGATACACTGACATCCCTATACTGTTGATACACTGACATCCCTGATACACTGACATCCCTATACTGTTGATACACTGACGTCCCTATACTGTTGATACACTGACATCCCTGATACACTGACATCCCTATACTGTTGATACACTGACATCCCTATACTGTTGATACACTGACATCCATATACTGTTGATACACTGACATCCTGATACACTGACGTCCCTATACTGTTGATACACTGACATCCCTATACTGTTGATACACTGACATCCTGATACACTGACATCCCTATACTGTTGATACACTGACATCCCTATACTGTTGATACACTGACATCCCTATACTGTTGATACACTGATACACTGACATCCCTATACTGTTGATACACTGACATCCCTATACTGTTGATACACTGACATCCCTATACTGTTGATACACTGACATCCCTATACTGTTGATACACTGACATCCCTGATACACTGACATCCCTATACTGTTGATACACTGACATCCCTATACTGTTGATACACTGACATCCCTATACTGTTGATACACTGACATCCCTGATACACTGACATCCCTATACTGTTGATACACTGACATCCCTATACTGTTGATACACTGACATCCCTGATACACTGACATCCATATACTGTTGATACACTGACATCCCTATACTGTTGATGCACTGACATCCCTATACTGTTGATACACTGACATCCCTATACTGCTGATACACTGATCATCCCTATACTGTTGATACACTGACATCCCTTACTGTTGATACACTGACGTCCCTATACTGTTGATACACTGACATCCCTGATACACTGACTCCTATACTGTTGATACACTGACATCCCTATACTGTTGATACACTGACATCCCTATACTGTTGATACACTGACATCCCTATACTGTTGATACACTGACATCCCTATACTGTTGATACACTGACATCCTGATGCACTGACATCCCTATACTGTTGATACACTGACATCCCTATACTGTTGATACACTGACATCCCTATACTGTTGATACACTGACATCCCTATACTGTTGATACACTGACATCCCTGATCACTGACATCCCAATACTGTTGATACACTGACGTCCCTATACTGTTGATACACTGATCCTATACTTTGATACACTGACATCCCTGATACACTGACATCCCTATACTGTTGATACACTGACATCCTATACTGTTGATACACTGACATCCCTATATGTTGATACTGACTCTGATACACTGACATCCCTATACTGTTGATACACTGACATCCTGATACACTCATCCCTATACTGTTGATACACTGACATCCCTATACTGTTGATACACTGACATCCTATCTTTGATACATGACATCCTGAACACTGAAACCCTATACTGTTGATACACTGACGTCCCTATACTGTTGATACACTGACATCCCTATACTGTTGATACACTGACATCCCTGATACACTGACATCCCTATACTGTTGATACACTGACATCCCTATACTGTTGATACACTGACATCCCTATATACTGTTTGATACACTGACATCCCTGATACACTGACATCCCTATACGTGTTGAATCCTACTGTGACATCCCTATACTGTTGATACACTGACATCCCTGTCTGACACTACTTACTGTTGATACACTGACATCCCTGATACACTGACATCCCTATACTGTTGATACACTGACATCCCTATACTGTTGATACACTGACATCCCTATACTGTTGATACACTGACATCCCTGATACACTGAATCCTATACTGTTGATACACTGACATCCCTATACTGTTGATACACTGACATCCCTATACTGTTGATACACTGACATCCCTATACTGTTGATACACTGACATCCCTATACTGTTACATGACATCCTGATACACTGACATCCTATACTGTTGAATAACCAACGTTGACATCGACATGTATACTGTTGATACACTGACATCCCTATACTGTTGATACACTGACATCCTATCTGTTGTAACCACTGATTATGACATCGAGACTGTTGGTATGTAACCACTGGATTTAAATGACATCTAGACTGTTGATACATGACATAGCTGATACATTGAGTGACCCTGGATTAACATGACATCTGTGTAACCAACGTGGATTATGACAGAGGACAGTGGTGGGGGGGGGGGGGGGTAACCAAACATGGATTATGACATAGAGGACAGTGGGGGGTGTAACCAGACGTGGATTATGACATAGAGGACAGTGGGGGGGTGTGTAACCAAACGTGGATTATGACATAGAGGACAGTGGGGGTGTGTGTGTAACCAAACGTGGATTATGACATAGAGGACAGGGGGGGGTGGGGGGGGGGGGTGTAACCAACGTGGATTATGACATAGAGGACAGTGGGGGGTGTGGTGTGTAACCAAACGTGGATTATGACATAGAGGACAGTGGGGGGGGGGTGTGTAACCAAACGTGGATTATGACATAGAGGACAGTGGGGGTGTAACCAAACGTGGATTATGACATAGAGGACAGTGGTGGGGGGGGAGGTGTAACCAAACGTGGATTATGACATAGAGGACAGTGGTGGTGGGGGGTGTAACCAAACGTGGATTATGACATAGAGGACAGTGGGTGGTGTGTGTGTAACCAAACGTGGATTATGACATAGAGGACGGTGGTGGGGGGGGGTGTAACCAAACGTGGATTTTGACATAGAGGACAGTGGTAGTGGGGGATGTAACCAAACGTGGATTATGACATAGAGGACAGTGGTGGTGGGGGGTGTAACCAAACGTGGATTATGACATAGAGGACAGTGGTGGGGGGGGGGTTGTAACCAAACGTGGATTATGACATAGAGGACAGTAGTGGGGGGGGGGAGGTGTAACCAAACGTGGATTATGACATAGAGGACAGTGGTGGGGGGGGGTGTAACCAAACGTGGATTATGACAGGGACAGTGTGGGGGGGGGGGGGGGTGTAACCAAACGTGGATTATGACATAGAGGACAGTGGGGGGGGGGGGGGGTGTAACCAAACGTGGATTATGACATAAAGGACAGTGTGTGTGTGGGGGGGGTGTAACCAAACGTGGATTATGACAGAGGACAGTGGTGGTGGGGGGGGGGGGTGTAACCAAACGTGGATTATGACATAGAGGACAGTGGGGGGGGGGGGGTGTAACCAAACGTGGATTATGACATAAAGGACAGTGTGTGTGTGTAGGGGGGGTGTAACCAAACGTGGATTATGACATAGAGTACAGTGTGTGTAGGGGGGGTGGGTGTAACCAAACGTGGATTAGACATAAAGGACAGTGTGTGTGTGTAGGGGGGGTGTAACCAAACGTGGATTATGACATAGAGTACAGTGTGTGTAGGGGGGGGTGTAACCAAACGTGGATTATGACAGAGGACAGTGTGGGGGGGGGGGGGGGGGCTGTAACCAGACATGGATTATAAAACGAACAGGGGACAGTTGTTGTTGGTAGCGATTTTATGTCTGTATTTAATGTTTTCACACGGTGTGTGTGTGTGTCTGGGGGGGGGGGGGGTAACCAGACGTAGATTATGACATAGATGGCAGTTGTTGTTATTGTTGACAGTGTTGGTGTTTTATTTTGTTTTGTTTTTCTTTCATTATCATTAGTGTTGTCAGTGTGACATGTTGTTCCTGAAGACGGGTTTACATGATAGCTTGGCTTGTAGACTTGTTGATGTGGTAACTGTGATCTTCTCCGCCATGTTCCTGGCTATCTGTGTGAGTGTGTGTGAGTGTGTGTGTGTGTGTGTGTGTGTGTGTGTGTGTGTGTGTGTGTGTGTGTGTGTGTGTGTGACAGAAAAGAGGTAGCAAGAGGTTTAGTGATGAAATAAAATTATCATTGTGTTAAGCAGAGAGTGATTACATTTTTGTCCACTTAAACCAGCACAAGTAAACTTATATTGATAAACAGATATTGCAATATACATTATTTTTATCTTCACACTCATCAGTGTTTGGAAATGGACTTTGGTTTGTTGTCAGTGTCGACAAGCAGTTTTCTGCCATGCTTTTTGGATCATGTAAATTAGCCCATTCAAGGTATTCACATGTGTGCTGATTTATCAATAAAGATGTTATGAAATGTGTGATGTCTGTTGTTATGTCACGTGATGTTGATGATTATGAAGTGCGCGATATCTGTTATGTCACGTAATGTTGATTATGAAGTGTGTGATATTTGTTGTTATGTCACATGATGTAGATGATTATGAAGTGTGTGATATTTGTTATGTCACGTGATGTCGATGATTATGAAGTGTATGATATCTGTCTCTATGTTACATGATGCTAGTCCCCTGTGGGGATGCTTGGGGCTCTTTCAGTATAAATAGCATCCCCTCCTTATGGACATTCTGTGCTAGAAATTGCCTCTTTTCTGTCACTCTCTTTGTTTCTTCCTTCCTCTTTTGCTTTCTGTCATTTTTTCATATTTTTCTGTCTTGCTGGTCCATTCACCTGTATGTCTTTTATAACGCCTTACATACTTTCTCATATGATTGATAATTTGGATATGCATTGACTGCCTCTTTAGCCCTAAGAAAATGTGCAGGAGCAGTGTTACTGTTACTGTTCTTTAAGACCCAGCCAATTGCGCTGAGCCCTGTCCAGGCTATAACCATATCAAAACCAACACAATACTTCACGAAGGAAAAAACATCTGGAAAAGAAAATTAAGTTCTCATATCAATGCATTCGCACACAAAATCTAAGAGTATGCCTCTGACGCTGACAACTCCATTCAAATAAGCATCAGGGGGTGTCATAAAAAAACTGAATATAATTTAAACATAATTAAGAGCGTTAAAAGATATGTAAGAACAGGCTTAAATTGCAGAAAAGTTCTTCTGCACACCACATTTCCTTAAAGCCAAAAATGCACTTAATACATGTACTCAATTATCAATCCTAAGAGAAAGTATATAAGACTTCATGTAACACATACAGGTGAAAATGCACTTGATGCACGTACTCAATTATCAATCCTAAGAGAAAGTATATAAGACTTCATGTAACACATACAGGTGAAAATGCACTTGATACACGTACTCAATTATCAATCCTAAGAGAAAGTATATAAGACTTCATGTAACACGTACAGGTGAAAATGCACTTGATACACGTACTCAATTATCAATCCTAAGAGAAAGTATATAAGACTTCATGTAACACGTACAGGTGAATGGAGCAGAAAGGCAGAAACTTACAGGAAGAAATGACAGAAAACAAAGGAACAAGACAGAAAGAAAGAGAGTGACAGAAAAGAGGACATTTCTGGGAAACTATTTATACTGACAGAGCCCAACAGGGGTGACCTGGTGCTCACAAACAATTTATTATTCCTGTTATCTGACAGGTTTTTTTTTTCCCTCTTTTCTTTGTTTTCATAAAGCGTGGTGACTGGCTGGTTCCTTCGACAGAGCCATGGACCCAAGACCTGGTGTCTGGAGTTCAGTCCCAGCTCACAGCAGTAAAAACTGGTCGGTTAGCCGCCCATCATAAGGTTTCCATCATTCTGATGGTGTCAGCTTAACGCTTCTTAGGTCTCTTCTCAGTCACGTCTTTCAATAGTTGACCAATCGTTAAATAAAATCAATCATACAGTCAATCACATCATAAGGAAGATTAGGAAAAGACAAGAAACATTTATAGGCCATTTCACGAGGAAGGGGAATTTGGAGCACCTGGTCACAACGGGAAAGCTGGAGGAAAGAGAGCACCAGGTAGACCCAGGGAGAGAATGCTGGACGGACTTGCAGAGTGGCTGGGGATGAGGAGGGTGGGGGAGATGCTGGGGGCAACGAGAGATAGAGATGGTTGGAAGTCCATGGTTGCCAACGCCATGCGGCAGGGCACCTGATGATGATGATGAGTCAATCACAGAATCACTTTATCCATCGATCAGTCATGGATGAATCATTTATCCATATGACTGTTCATCAAGTCCATGCAGTCTATCAATCAATCAACAGTTTATTGACTAGACTGTCAAACTTACCAACCTATCAGTCAATCAATCGTATTGACTGATCAGTCAATCCAAATGTCATCAAGTTGATAATCTGTCATGCAATCAAGCGATCAATTAACTACATTGTAAGTCCACCAATCCACCAATTCAATAAATCTCCAATTAACAGTTCATCAAAAGGGTAACAGTAATTTGACCAATTACTGAGTTATCACCAATTTAACACATTTGAACAATTAACGAGTTAATCACCAATCATTCAATTGAACAAATCAATCAATTCATGAATCAATTATTCAACAGTCAATCAAACAAATCATTTAATTGAACAAATCAATCAATTATTCAACAGTCAATCAAACAAATCATTCAATTGAACAAATCAATCAATTCATGAATCAATTATTCAACAGTCAATCAAACAAATCATTCAATTGAACAAATCAATCAATCCATGAATCAATTATTCAACAGTCAATTAAACAAATCATTCAGTTGAACAAATCAATCAATTCATGAATCAATTACTCAACAGTCAATTAAACAAATCATTCAGTTGAACAAATCAATCAATTCATGAATCAATTATTCAACAGTCAATCAAACAGATCATTCAATTAAATCAATCAATTCATGAATCAATTATTCAACAGTCAATCAATCAAGTCGTTCAATTAACAAATCAATCAATTCATGAATCAATTATTCAACAGTCAATCAAACACACGCAATTTTTGAAAATTCCCTGTTACACTTTGGCCTCACTATCTCCATCTACTTTTTGTCTCGAGTGATTTTACAGTGGACGATGATAACATTTCTGTACCCCCCCCCCCTCCCCAAATTATTTGCAGCCATTTCAACATGGTGGTAGACTGTCCTATTTCAATCTAATGTGCATTCTAAAGAAATCGTCTTTATAAATCATTCTGTATGAACAAGTTTGTGATGTCTTAAAACGTCAAGTGGGGATCAAACCTAGGACCCTATCTTTCGAGATATGGCGTTTACCCACTTGACCAAAGCACCAGTCACTTTTGTGTGTATGTGTCAGAGCCATCGTGATGCACAGCTTCTTGTATTAATGGTGGGATATATTGTATGGTACAGCTACGTATGTTGGGTCCAGAGCTTATCATCTTGTTAACCCTTTCATTCCCACACCGTATCCACCAGTATCCAGCAATGTCAGCAGGGATAGCAGAGCAAAAACTTTACTATATAACTCTCTCACACTATCCATCAGCTTCGTACATGGTGAATAGGGTGAGGGAGTGAAATGGTTAATTTTTTTTTTTTTGCAGCTAGCGGAAAGGTTGCAGGAGTAAAAGGGTTAAACGAATTGAGTTTCTCAGCAGGTGTAGTTGATACAGTGTGTCGCGTGGCCAAGATGCGTGCTGCCTGATGGCCACTGAAAATTCCATGCAATTGCCCCCAAAATACACGCGCCGGTTTGTCTAACACTGTAGTGTGTGTGTGTGTGAATCTAATCGGTGCACTCTCAGACACAGGCGACTGCGTCACAAACCGCGCCGGCAGATGATTGGGTGATACTGTCAACATTAACCAATCATGTGCCAACAGAACTTAAGTGCAGACACCCGATGTCAGGGTCGTCTGCAATTTTTCTGAGCGAGAGCAAACTGATGTGTGTGTGTGTGTGTAATTCAATTCACTGATCCATGCTTTTATGTTCTCACACACAACTGATACACACAGGATCTCTGGCGTGTGACAACATCAACGATCGGATATGAACCAATCAGCTGCTGGTTCGCTTTGAGTTGTTGATGCATGTCTCATGGACAACGAAAGGTGTAGTAGCCATGAGCTCCAGTATCGTGTGTGGGTAGATTAGACACCCATTTTACCACACCAGCATGTCTGAACTGCCTTTAAGATTTCGGTATCGTGTGTGAGTAGACGAGACACCCGATTTACCACACCAGCAAATGTCTGAAGGATAGCTAGTTATTCGTATCTTCGACTCTGGGAACATGGATTGATGGAAGATCTGGACGCCTTCGGAGTTGCCGTCTCTGTGGTAAGTTGTGTTTTGAAGCACGTGCGTTGCACGTTGCAAAATACTTTTTTGATTTCTGCAAGATTTTATAGTTTGTTCAAGAGAGATTCACTGCACTCGAACAGTTCCATAAATGCGTTTCACCCAAATCTTCCAGCTGTTATTGTGCAGACTTCTTTAGCCTGCTCAGAACCATATGCGCTGGCAAGGTCTTCAAGTGGGGACCTATGAACAATAACTGAATAAGCTGACATCACCAAAATGATGGAAACATTAAATTCAAAAGATGGGTACCAAACAAGCCAGTTTAAAATGTCGGGAGTTGTGACTGAACTCGAGATGTGAAGTCTTGAGTTGACAGCTTTATCAAAAGAACCACCAATCCACGCACACACACCACACACACACACACACACACACGCACACACACATACACACACACATCAGTTTCTGCAGAAATGATAGGGGGGGGGGGGGGGCGTTGAAGTACTGCAGTGAAAAAAAGTTAGCCGCTGAGCGTTGCATAAGTATAGTATGTATGTAAAATTGGTTGTCAACAGGAAAGTGGAGTTGGTGTGAGAAATGTTAAGCCATTTAAGACCTAAGTTCCCGAAAACGGCTTCAAAAGTGTGCGGTGCTTGGGTCGTGCAGCTTGTGTTTGACCAGAGTGTGGACAAGGGAGGTTACTTTTGTGTATGGGAACACCAACATGGCGAATCGTTCATCATTTGCTATAATCAAGAGCGGAATTAAGCATTATAATAATGACATGATACTTACTGTATACCTACTTTTGCACACACACCCCCCCCCCCCCCTGTATTTTTACCAAAATCGGGAGAATTTGCACTTTCTCTGTTAGTCCTCGTTCTGTTGTTGTTGTTGTTTGCCCAGCTATGACTATTGACATGTAAAAAACGCAATAAAAAGTACAGAGATTTCGTTTTACATGTATATTTAATGCCATCTAAAGAGCTTTACTGACTTCAGAAGATCGTGTGTGTGTGTGTGTGTGTGTGTGTGTGTTGTGTGTGTGTGTGTGTGTGTGTGTGTGAATAAAGGTGGTGGTATCTTTATCTGTTTCTGGACGGATATTTACCAGACTTGGGTCAACGGTCTGGACAGACAGAGTCACAAATGCAATAGAAATTAACCCTGACTCCTTCACCCTATGCACCAGCTTCCTGCAGGATAGGATGGATAGGATGAAGGAGTCTTGGGGTTAAATTCTGGGTTTGCTAACATGGTTGACAGTGCAGGGTGTTGGTAGACAGGTAGCGGGAGTCAAAGGGTTAAGGAATATCCAAGGTCAAGGACATGTTTCCCAAAATGGATAAAAAATACATAGTTTTCCGAGTTTTTCACATGTGAAAGTCAGAGTAATCTTGGAAGTAAGAGAAATCTACTTGGGAACAAAAGAAAAAAAAATCTGATACTTACTTAATCATTCATAATCTGATGACATTTAACTTAACGCAGTCTTTGTATGCATGAAACTTAAAGTAGTGGCCGGGAAAAAACCCAAACCAAAATGAAAACCCCAAACCAAACAAGCTATATAAATATTTAACTTTGTCGCAGAGTGGAGTGAATAGAATGGTATTAACACACTCCAGGTAAAGGCTGGAGTCACATTCGTAATTGTTGGAATTTGGTATCATGGGCTTGAACTGACAGCCACAGATAGCAAAGTGGTGAACTGTGTTTCTTGTCACATTTTTGAAAATTAACAGACTGGAACCCAAATGCATGTCTGAAACCAGACGACTAATCTCTTGTTATGCTGTTGAAGTGGGTGGCAAGTTGGTGTTGACAAGTTTTCAAGGTAATTTTATGGCAATCGCATTATTCAGCACCAGAACAGACATTATGACTGGCCATCATGGTTATCACTAGCCCAGGTAAACATTGCTAGTTTTCCTCCATGTGCCTCTTTTTTAATTATTTCATTTTTGTTTTTATTTGTTTTTGTTTTCTGTCGTGTTGTTATCATCATCCCCCCCCCCCCCCCCCCCAATTCTTCTGCTCCTGGACTATTTCAAAGGTTACCTGCCGGACTGCCCTCGGATTATTCTGAGCGTTTTGTGAAACGTTTTCAGGCCCGAATTATTGACAAATCTAGACATCGTAAAACGTCATAAATTATTTACGGATGTGCGCTTGAAAATGTATACATGTGTGCGTGCAGCACAGCATCAGAACATCAAACATTCTATTCGTTGCCATGGCCTCTTTTTTTGCACTTACTTGAAACAAAAGATAAGCGTCCGCGCGCACACGCATATTCATACGCATACAGCTAGAGACGCAAGCACACACACACACACACACACACACGCACGAACGTACACATAGAATTTATGCTTGTGAAATAACAACTGTTTAAACGTGAGTGGGGTTGAATATGACACCGAAAATGATTTTTGTGTGCACAGAATGAATGTGTAAAACGGTTTGTAGGGTGTCGTCTGCTTTGTATCCCGAGTTAGTGTTCCTTGCTGGCATTTTCCGGCGAACAAAATTATTTTCAACGATTAAACTTCATTCGCCGTTCAGTAAAAGTATGCTACCGTAATCTTTCTGTACATTAAATAGCTTACTACTTATATTTATGAATATTGATCACTCGATGTACTTTTTTTACATTTGAAACCAAATCATTAACAACCAATCAACGTTAAGACTTTAGATCTAGATCTAGATCTATCTCATGCGGATCGCAAAGTCCATTTTCAATCATTCTTGCAAAGACGGCATCAGACATGAAGTTATTCGAGAGGTTGTTATCTTCCATCTTGCGTGGGTATAAATGATCGTCAGTTCAAACTATTTACACCGCAAAATACGAATTCAGCCTGTTACTTAAAGGGTTTTACCGCATTTAGTAATGGACGACTGTGACGCCATCATGATTTCATTGACGACAGCAAAGGTGTCTGCATTTGGCAGCTCTAAGGGCAGTCCGAGAGACATACTTCGGAGTCAGTCAGTACAAAATTTGAAAAATGTGAAAACAATTTTTATCGCCCGCATGTGAATAAATTGATGAAATGACACGTTTAGATTTTATAAACAATCGAAACAGTGGTTTTAAACTTACTGTTTAGTGTGTGTGTGTGCGTGTGTGTTGTTTAGGCTAATTAGAATACCAGGTACGTTCAGAAGTGCGTCGTTGGCCATGGGTTTAGCTTTCCTTTATGTCAAAACCAGTTTACTGGATTAATTTCGAATGTTCGACACGGTTTTAGCGGGTCAGCCTGGGTTGTAAGGTTGACGCAACATGTGAAAAATGTGTTTTGCGTGCTCTGCAGTTTTGCGCGCTCACCGTGTGTGTGTGTGTGTGTGTGTGTGCGTGTGTGTGTGTGTGTGCGCGCGCGTGCGTGCGCGCGTGTATGTGCGAGTGAGCGAATGTTATATGTTAATGTGTATATTCATGCACGCATGTGTGCATTTCTTTGGTGTGTGCGAACGGTGCATGTGTGTGATGTTTTCAGCGTTTCTGTACTTTCAGATACATATAGAAGTTGATATTTTATTATAATTCGTGTTTTTCGCTTCATTAACATTGTATTGTTTTCATAATAGCGGTAGGGGTTGACATAATCATTTGATTTACGATTGTGTCTGCCTCTCGCCTTCATGAAGGGAATAGGGCTTTTGTGAGGTGAGGCACTGTACCAGGTATTAATACTATTATTATTGTTATTGTTACATGTATTATTATGACTATTATTGTTATCATGAAAACGATGTGGTCGTAACATGGTTAAAAGACTGTTTCATTGACCGACGTGTCCTTTTTAAAATGCGATATATTTCGAGTACATTTGTCAAATCGGCTGCTTCTTAGCATCAATAACGTGACAGTGGTCCCACCTACTTGGCACACACACACACACACACACACACACACACACACACACACACACACACACACACACACACACACACACACACACACACTTGGGAATTGTGTGGTAGAAATTTCCTGTTTTCTGTCAGTGTGTTTTTTGCCATCCTTCTTTGCTTTCTGTCATCTCTTCTTTCACATTTTCTGCCTGGCTGATCCATTCACCTACGCTTTCCTTAAAGTCTTACCAACTTTCTTTTTGTGTTGATTGATAACTGGGTACATATATATATATATAAATTGCGTTTTTAGCTCAAGAAAGTGTGCACTGTTTAGAGGATAATTTAAGGTAGTATAGATCAGTTTTATGTATGGTGATAAACTGGGGGAATGGCCAACACTAGAAGCATATCCCTAGATTCAGGTTGCCCTTTTCAGGGCCATTGCTATGTTTAGACGTGTGTGTGTGTTTTGTTTGGTGATGGTAATACCCTTGTGTGGCTCTCATCAGTCGGCTGGGCTGAAAACGATGATAATGATAATATTTGTTATTATAATAATCAACCATTCAGCACTTCCATCGGTATATTTAATGTAATACTTAGTAAGTGACATTATATAGTGCAGTTATAGATTATGTGTGTGCACCTTCAAACACTAGAACTGTCATCCTGAATTAATTCATTATTATTAGAATGAGTCGTTCTCGTGTATCGCTGTTCTCCAGACTCGTTAAAAGTCATTTGCACTCGTTGTGTATTACACATGATGAGATTTCTTTGGAGCACAGAGAACTCAAGCTATTCAGTGAGCTGATCGCACTCCATTGTTTTTGTACAGTTTCCTATCTTTGGTGGGCGTACATGCTGTGTGTTTTCAAGTTTCCATAAGCCATTGGACACTGGCATGACTTATGTGATCTTTAACGTGCATTGTTGTTATTCTGCGTGCGTGTACACATCAGGATAGTTTCATGGTGGATTTTTGGCCACTTCCTCTAACTATTCCTTTTGGAGTAAGTGACGATCAAAGGTATGATGACTCGGATTTTGCTTGTGAAGGTATGATTTTAACTGCCTTAGGATCCCGGACCAAACTGCAGATTGCTGGGCGAAGTAATTTAAACTGCAAGCAGAAACAAATTGACAAGAGTATACATGTTGAAAGTGATACGCATATCGTACACACACAGGCACACACCTGCACCCACACACACTCAAACACAACAGAAACACACGCACACATACAATATCACTTCTAAACACCATACACGAATATTCGTGGGGATATGCGTTCAGTAAGGGAGGGAGGGAGGGAGGGAGAGAGAGAGAGAGAAGGCAAGGCAAGGCAAGGCAAATATTTTTAATGTCATTAGCAGAGAGAGAGAGAGAGAGAGAGCGTTTATATGTGAGACACTTTTTAGTGATAAATCAGAAAGTAGAGAAGACTCCAGCATTTAAACAAAACTGACCAACTTCAAGACAGCTTCAAACACATTGGTTTTGAGTATGATCAGCTAGATCATTGGTGTGCCTGTTGCTTGGAGTGTATGATAAATAATGAAAATTATATCAATAATAATCATCATCATGTGCCCTGCTGCACACCGTTGGCGATCATGGCCCTCCATACGAACCCTATCCTTTGTCGCTGCAAGTACATCTCCCACCCTCTGTGTCAACATCCACTCCGCATGACCGTCTTCTTCTTCTTCTTCTTCTGTTGTGTGGCCACAATCAACACTTTGATTATTTTGCCACAGAATAGAATATGGGGTTTCCACGAACCGGCTGCCTGACTATAAAAAAAAAAAAAATTTGCTCCTCACATTTACACACTCCCTGCCCACTAACTGGACCAGTATTAGACCCAGAGGGAAAATATTGGACGGATACTAATGATAGTAATGATAATAACGAGATAATGATAATGACATCACAAAAAGAATAAAGACAGTAATGAAATTGAATGATAATGATGATAACGATAATAAAGATAATGATGATATAAATAATGGTGATGATGATTTTTTTTTTTTATTACGATGATGAGGGATGATGATGATGATGATATAATAACAATAACAAATAATAGCAATGATAGTAATGACGATAATGATAATAATAGCACTAATTATAAGAAAAATGATATGTATATAAAAAAAATCTTGTATAGCGCTTTTCTCCAAGCTCGTTTGGATTCAAATGTACATTTCACATTTACATCACACAATATGTAATGTTAACAGAGGCATTGATCTCTCTCTCTCTCTCTCTCTCTCTCTCTCTCTCTCTCTCTCTCTCTCTCTCTCTCTCTCAGTCTCTCTCTCTCTCTCTCTGTCTCTGTCTCTGTCTCTGTCTCTCTCTCTCTCAAACACACCACACACACACACACACACACACACACACACACAAAACACACACACACACACAACGTTCACATGCACACACGCATGCACGTTACATAACAGAATACTCGCGTCTAATCATACATGTAAACACTTATGGTTATAAACATACATGACTACACAGTGGCACAAGATCAGTAAATAGGAAGTGACAATACATACTGCGGATATAATTTTTCAACGCACCCCCCACCGCCTCTCTTTCTTTTTCTCCCCTTCTGCCTGTCTTCATATTTGTAACTTCTTTGACATTGTATGTGTTATGGTGCATTTATCTCTCTCTTTGTCTCTCTCTCTGTCTCTCTCTCTCTCTCTCTCTGTCTCTCTCTCTGTATCTCTCTGTCTGTCTGTCTGTCTCTCTCTCTCTCTGTCTCTGTTTCAGTTTCAGTTTCTCAAGATGACGTCTCCGCGCTCGGAACGAATTCCATATGCTAACGTCATAGGTGCCATGTGTATGGTGATTCTGGCACAAGCCTTAAGCCTGCACATAAACCCATGAGCTGGCCAGGTCCTGACACCCTACCTAGACTATGTTTTACCTAGTCTATAATTTATACTGGTATTTTATCAGCCTACCACTGGAATAATCTTGGTGACATGTGCTTGTGTGTATCTTACCTTCAAAAAAGGAACATATATATATATATAAAGTATATATAAAGTAAACAAACAATTAAAGGTCTGAATCACAACACAATCAGCTGTTCTGTATAAACTCGTCTCGCATGACAAAAAAACCTCCTACCCCTCTCCCCCAAATCAGTGCCCAAAATGCTGAGCTGTCTGTCAACTAGGTGAAGACAATATTTTCTTGTCTGTCTCTCTCTCTCTGTCTCTGTCTGTCTGTCTGTCTCTGTCTCTCTCTCTCCCTCTCCCTCCCCTTCCTTCGATGTTTATAAATGCTTTGACATTGCATGTGTTATGGTGCATTTGTTTTCATCGTTGCATTAGAGTTATGTTTCACTCGCCCCTTGTTTGATTTTCAAGTGTTTTCTTTTCTTTTTTTTATATATGCCTAAATTACATGTGTGTAAAGTAACAAGGACTTACTGTAAAATAGGTCCAGTGGGACCTGATGCTACTGTCCTTTAGTAACAAAGTGTTTTGAAGCTTGAAGTCCCTCTCTCTCCCTCCCTCTCTGTCTCTCCGCCCCCCCCACCCCCTCCTTTAGTAAAAAAAAAGTGTTTTGAAGCTTGAAGTCCCATTCTCTCCCCCCCCCATCTCTCTCCCTCTCTGTCCTCTCCCCCCCCCCGTCCCTCTTTTCTCTCCCTCTCTGTCCCTCCCCCATGACCCCTCTCTCACCTGTATGTCTCTCTCATTATGTAACAAAAAAAAAGTGACTATTTCAAGAGTATATGATGTATGTTTGTGACAAAGGGTTGTATATACACAAAATTCATGGTACGAATACCAGTTTTGCTCCTTCAGTACAAAATTAATAGTATCCCCATCTTTCGGAAATTTTGTGCTAGAAATTTCCTCTTTTCTGCAACACTCTTTGTTTCTTTCTGCCTCCTTTGCTTTCCGTCGTTTCTTCAAAGGAATCAAAGGGTTAAGTTTTTGCTTTGCTAGCATGGGTGACAATGCAGGATCTGGTGGACAGGGTGCGGGAGTCAAAGGGTTAAAAGTTTTTGCTTTGCTAGCATGGGTGACAATGCAGGATCTGGTGGACAGGGTGCCCGAGTCAAAGGGTTAAGTTTTTGCTTTGCTAGCATGGGTGACAATGCAGGATCTGGTGGACAGGGTGCCCGAGTCAAAGGGTTAAGTTTTTGCTTTGCTAGCATGGGTGACAATGCAGGATCTGGTGGACAGGGTGCGGGAGTCAAAGGGTTAAAAGTTTTTGCTTTGCTAGCATGGGTGACAATGCAGGATCTGGTGGACAGGGTGCGGGAGTCAAAGGGTTAAGTTTTTGCTTTGCTAGCATGGGTGACAATGCAGGATCTGGTGGACAGGGTGCGGGAGTCAAAGGGTTAAGTTTTTGCTTTGCTAGCATGGGTGACAATGCAGGATCTGGTGGACAGGGTGCGGGAGTCAAAGGGTTAAACTGATTGTTTCGATTTTTAACTTCACACGTCTGGATTTTTGTTGTTGTTTTGGCTGTGTTTAATTATTTGGATTTCACACTTCACAGGGTCTGAATGATGTTTTGGCTGTGTTTGTTTAATTATTTGGATTTCACACTTCACAGGGTCTGAATGATGTTTTGGCTTTGTTTAATTGATTATTTGGATTTCACACTTCACAGGGTCCGGATGATGTTTTGGCTGTGTTTAATTGATTATTTGGATTTCACACTTCACAGGGTCTGAATGATGTTTTGGCTGTGTTTGTTTAATTATTTGGATTTCACACTTCACAGGGTCTGAATGATGTTTTGGCTTTGTTTAATTGATTATTTGGATTTCACACTTCACAGGGTCCGGATGATGTTTTGGCTGTGTTTAATTGATTATTTGGATTTCACACTTCACAGGGTCTGAATGATGTTTTGGCTGTGTTTGTTTGATTATTTGGATTTCACACTTCACAGGGTCTGAATGATGTTTTGGCTTTGTTTAATTGATTATTTGGATTTCACACTTCACAGGGTCCGGATGATGTTTTGGCTGTGTTTAATTGATTATTTGGATTTCACACTTCACAGGGTCTGAATGATGTTTTGGCTGTGTTTGTTTGATTATTTGGATTTCACACTTCACAGGGTCTGAATGATGTTTTGGCTTTGTTTAATTGATTATTTGGATTTCACACTTCACAGGGTCCGGATGATGTTTTGGCTGTGTTTAATTGATTATTTGGATTTCACACTTCACAGGGTCTGAATGATGTTTTGGCTGTGTTTGTTTGATTATTTGGATTTCACACTTCACAGGGTCTGAATGATGTTTTGGCTTTGTTTAATTGATTATTTGGATTTCACACTTCACAGGGTCCGGATGATGTTTTGGCTGTGTTTAATTGATTATTTGGATTTCACACTTCACAGGGTCTGAATGATGTTGTGGCTGTGTTTGATTGATTATTTGGATTTCACACTTCACAGGGTCTGAATGATGTTGTGGCTGTGTTTAATTGATTATTTGGATTTCACACTTCACAGGGTCTGAATGATGTTGTGGCTGTGTTTGATTGATTATTTGGATTTCACACTTCACAGGGTCTGAATGATGTTGTGGCTGTGTTTGATTGATTATTTGGATTTCACACTTCACAGGGTCTGATGATGTTGTGGCTGTGTTAAATTGATTATTTGGATTTCACACTTCACAGGGTCTGAATGATGTTGTGGCTGTGTTTGATTGATTATTTGGATTTCACACTTCACAGGGTCTGAATGATGTTGTGGCTGGTTTGTTTGGATTGATGTTGTGGCTGTGTAATTTATATTTGGATTTCACACTTCACAGGGTCTGAATGATGTTTGTGGCTGTGTTTAATTGATTATTTGGATTTCACACTTCACAGGGTCTGAATGATGTTTTGGCTGTGTTTAATTGATTATTTGGATTTCACACTTCACAGGGTCTGAATGATGTTTTGGCTGTGTTAAATTGATTATTTGGATTTCACACTTCACAGGGTCTGAATGATGTTTTGGCTGTGTTTGATTGATTATTTGGATTTCACACTTCACAGGGTCTGATGATGTTTTGGCTGTGTTTAATTGATTATTTGGATTTCACACTTCACAGGGTCCGGATGATGTTTTGGCTGTGTTAAATTGATTATTTGGATTTCACACTTCACAGGGTCTGAATGATGTTTTGGCTGTGTTAAATTGATTATTTGGATTTCACACTTCACAGGGTCTGAATGATGTTTTGGCTGTGTTAAATTGATTATTTGGATTTCACACTTCACAGGGTCTGAATGATGTTTTGGCTGTGTTAAATTGATTATTTGGATTTCACACTTCACAGGGTCTGAATGATGTTTTGGCTGTGTTAAATTGATTATTTGGATTTCACACTTCACAGGGTCTGGATGATGTTTTGGCTGTGTTAAATTGATTATTTGGTATTTCATCACTTCACAGGGTCTGGATGATGTTTTGGCTGTGTTAAATTGATTATTTGGATTTCACACTTCACAGGGTCTGGATGTGATTTTGGCTTGTGTTTAATTTGTGGCTGTGTTAAATTGATTATTTGGATTTCACACTTCACAGGGTCTGATGATGTTTTGGCTGTGTTAAATTGATTATTTGGATTTCACACTTCACAGGGTCTCGGATGATGTTTTGGCTGTGTTAAATTGATTATTTGGATTTCACACTTCACAGGGTCGGAATGATGTTTTGGCTGTGTTTAAATTGATTATTTGGATTTCACACTTCACAGGGTCCTGAATGATGTTTTGGCTGTGTTAAATTGATTATTTGGATTTCACACTTCACAGGGTCTGAATGATGTTTTGGCTGTGTTAAATTGATTATTTGGATTTCACACTTCACAGGGTCTGAATGATGTTTTGGCTGTGTTAAATTGATTATTTGGATTTCACACTTCACAGGGTCTGATGATGTTTTGGCTGTGTTAAATTGATTATTTGGATTTCACACTTCACAGGGTCTGGATGATGTTTTGGCTGTGTTAAATTGATTATTTGGATTTCACACTTCACAGGGTCTGATGATGTTTTGGCTGTGTTAAATTGATTATTTGGATTTCACACTTCACAGGGTCTGGATGATGTTTTGGCTGTGTTAAATTGATTATTTGGATTTCACACTTCACAGGGTACTGATGATGTTTTGGCTGTGTTAAATTGATTATTTGGATTTCACACTTCACAGGGGTCTGGATGATGTTTTGGGCTGTGTTTAATTGATTATTTGGATTTCACACTTCACAGGGTCTGGATGATGTTTTGGCTGTGTTAAATTGATTATTTGGATTTCACACTTCACAGGGTCGGATGATGTTTTGGCTGTGTTTAAATTGATTATTTGGATTTCACACTTCACAGGGTCCGGATGATGTTTTGGCTGTGTTTAATTGATTATTTGGATTTCACACTTCACAGGGTCCGGATGATGTTTTGGCTGTGTTTAATTGATTATTTGGATTTCACACTTCACAGGGTCCGGATGATGTTTTGGCTGTGTTTAATTGATTATTTGGATTTCACACTTCACAGGGTCCGGATGATGTTTTGGCTGTGTTTAATTGATTATTTGGATTTCACACTTCACAGGGTCCGGATGATGTTTTGGCTGTGTTTAATTGATTATTTGGATTTCACACTTCACAGGGTCCGGATGATGTTTTGGCTGTGTTTAATTGATTATTTGGATTTCACACTTCACAGGGTCCGATGATGTTTTGGCTGTGTTTAATTGATTATTTGGATTTCACACTTCACAGGGTCTGAATGATGTTTTGGCTGTGTTTAATTGATTATTTGGATTTCACACTTCACAGGGTCTGAATGATGTTTTGGCTGTGTTTGATTGATTATTTGGATTTCACACTTCACAGGGTCTGGATGATGTTTGGCTGTGTTTATTGATTATTTGGATTTCACACTTCACAGGGTCTGAATGATGTTTTGGCTGTGTTAATTGATTATTTGGATTTCACACTTCACAGGGTCTGAATGATGTTTGGCTGTGTTAATATTGATTATTTGGATTTCACACTTCACAGGGTCTGATGATGTTTTGGCTGTGTTTAATTGATTATTTGGATTTCACACTTCACAGGGTCTGATGATGTTTTGGCTGTGTTAAATTGATTATTTGGATTTCACACTTCACAGGGTCTGAATGATGTTTTGGCTGTGTTAAATTGATTATTTGGATTTCACACTTCACAGGGTCTGGATGATGTTTTGGCTGTGTTAAATTGATTATTTGGATTTCACACTTCACAGGGTCGGATGATGTTTTGGCTGTGTTAAATTGATTATTTGGATTTCACACTTCACAGGGTCCTGGATGATGTTTTGGCTGTGTTAAATTGATTATTTGGATTTCACACTTCACAGGGTCTGATGATGTTTTGGCTGTGTTAATTGATTATTTGGATTTCACACTTCACAGGGTCGATGATGTTTTGGCTGTGTTTAAATTGATTATTTGGATTTCACAACTTCACAGGGTCTGGATGATGTTTGGCTGTGTTTAATTGATTATTTGGATTTCACACTTCACAGGGTCCGGATGATGTTTTGGCTGTGTTTAATTGATTATTTGGATTTCACACTTCACAGGGTCTGGATGATGTTTTGGCTGTGTTAAATTGATTATTTGGATTTCACACTTCACAGGGTCTGGATGATGTTTTGGCTGTGTTAAATTGATTATTTGGATTTCACACTTCACAGGGTCTGGATGATGTTTGTGGCTGTTTTAAATTGATTATTTGGATTTCACACTTCACAGGGTCTGGATGATGTTTTGGCTGTGTTTAATTGATTATTTGGATTTCACACTTCACAGGGTCTGGATGATGTTTTGGCTGTGTTTAAATTGATTATTTGGATTTCACACTTCACAGGGTCTGGATGATGTTTTGGCTGTGTTTAAATTGATTATTTGGATTTCACACTTCACAGGGTCTGATGATGTTTGGCTGTGTTTAATTGATTATTTGGATTTCACACTTCACAGGGTCTGGAATGATGTTTTGGCTGTGTTTAAATTGATTATTTGGATTTCACACTTCACAGGGTCTGGATGATGTTTTGGCTGTGTTTAATTGATATATTTGGATTTCACACTTCACAGGGTCTGAATGATGTTTTGGCTGTGTTAATTGATTATTTGGATTTCACACTTCACAGGGTCTGAATGATGTTTTGGCTGTGTTAAATTGATTATTTGGATTTCACACTTCACAGGGTCTGAATGATGTTTTGGCTGTGTTAATTGATTATTTGGATTTCACACTTCACAGGGTCTGAATGATGTTGTGGCTGTGTTTAAATTGATTATTTGGATTTCACACTTCACAGGGTCTGAATGATGTTGTGGCTGTGTTTAAATTGATTATTTGGATTTCACACTTCACAGGGTCTGAATGATGTTTGTGGCTGTGTTAATTGATTATTTGGATTTCACACTTCACAGGGTCTGAATGATGTGTTGTGGCTGTGTTTAATTGATTATTTGGATTTCACACTTCACAGGGTCTGAATGATGTTGTGGCTGTGTTTAATTGATTATTTGGATTTCACACTTACACAGGGTCTGAATGATGTTGTGGCTGTGTTAATTGATTATTTGGATTTCACACTTCACAGGGTCTGAATGATGTTGTGGCTGTGTTTAATTGATTATTTGGATTTCACACTTCACAGGGTCTGAATGATGTTGTGGCTGTGTTTAATTGATTATTTGGATTTCACACTTCACAGGGTCTGAATGATGTTGTGGCTGTGTTAATTGATTATTTGGATTTCACACTTCACAGGGTCTGAATGATGTTGTGGCTGTGTTTAATTGATTATTTGGATTTCACACTTCACAGGGTCTGAATGATGTTGTGGCTGTGTTAATTGATTATTTGGATTTCACACTTCACAGGGTCTGAATATGTTGTGGCTGTTTAATTGATTATTGTGATTTCACACTTCACAGGGTCTGAATGATGTTGTGGCTGTGTTTGATTGATTATTTGGATTTCACACTTCACAGGGTCTGAATGATGTTGTGGCTGTGTTTAATTGATTATTTGGATTTCACACTTCACAGGGTCTGAATGATGTTGTGGCTGTGTTGATTGATTATTTGGATTTCACACTTCACAGGGTCTGAATGATGTTGTGGCTGTGTTTGATTGATTATTTGGATTTCACACTTCACAGGGTCTGAATGATGTTGTGGCTGTGTTTGATTGATTATTTGGATTTCACACTTCACAGGGTCTGAATGATGTTGTGGCTGTGTTTAATTGATTATTTGGATTTCACACTTCACAGGGTCTGGATGATGTTGTGGCTGTGTTTAATTGATTATTTGGATTTCACACTTCACAGGGTCTGGAATGATGTTTGGCTGTGTTTAATTGATTATTTGGATTTCACACTTCACAGGGTCTGGATGATGTTTTGGCTGTGTTTAATTGATTATTTGGATTTCACACTTCACAGGGTCTGGATGATGTTTTGGCTGTGTTTAATTGATTATTTGGATTTCACACTTCACAGGGTCTGGATGATGTTTTGGCTGTGTTTAATTGATTATTTGGATTTCACACTTCACAGGGTCTGGATGATGTTTTGGCTGTGTTTAATTGATTATTTGGATTTCACACTTCACAGGGTCTGGATGATGTTTTGGCTGTGTTTAATTGATTATTTGGATTTCACACTTCACAGGGTCTGGATGATGTTTTGGCTGTGTTTAATTGATTATTTGGATTTCACACTTCACAGGGTCTGAATGATGTTTTGGCTGTGTTTAATTGATTATTTGGATTTCACACTTCACAGGGTCCTGATGATGTTTTGGCTGTGTTTAATTGATTATTTGGATTTCACACTTCACAGGGTCTGATGATGTTTTGGCTGTGTTTAATTGATTATTTGGATTTCACACTTCACAGGGTCTGGATGATGTTTTGGCTGTGTTTAATTGATTATTTGGATTTCACACTTCACAGGGTCTGATGATGTTTTGGCTGTGTTTAATTGATTATTTGGATTTCACACTTCACAGGGTCGGATGATGTTTTGGCTGTGTTTAATTGATTATTTGGATTTCACACTTCACAGGGTCTGAATGATGTTTTGGCTGTGTTTAATTGATTTTTGGATTTCACACTTCACAGGGTCGGATGATGTTTTGGCTGTGTTAATTGATTATTTGGATTTCACACTTCACAGGGTCTGAATGATGTTTTGGCTGTGTTTAATGATATTTGGATTTCACACTTCACAGGGTCCGATGATGTTTTGGCTGTGTTTAAATGATATTTGGATTTCACACTTCACAGGGTCTGAATGATGTTTTGGCTGTGTTTAACTTGATTATTTGGATTTCACACTTCACAGGGTCCTGATGATGTTTTGGCTGTGTTAATGAATATTTGGATTTCACACTTCACAGGTCGGAGATGTTGGTGTTAATGATATTGGATTTCACCTTCACAGGTCTATGATGTTGGCTGTGTTATGATATTGGATTCACACTTCACAGGGTCCGGATGATGTTTTGGCTGTGTTAACTGAATATTTGGATTTCACACTTCACAGGGTCCGGATGATGTTTTGGCTGTGTTAAACTGATATTTGGATTTCACACTTCACAGGGTCCGGATGATGTTTGGCTGTGTTAAATGAATATTTGGATTTCACACTTCACAGGGTCCGGATGATGTTTTGGCTGTGTTAAACTGAATATTTGGATTTCACACTTCACAGGGTCCGGATGATGTTTTTCTGTGTTAACCTTTTGTACTCCCGCATCTTATCCACCAGTAGCAAAAACTTAACCCTTTTGACTCCCTTGCCCTATCCGCCAGCTTCCTACAGAAAGCTGATGGATACGATGAAGGAATCAAAGGATTAAGTTTTTGCTTTGATAGCATGGTTGACAATGCAGGATACTGGTGGACAGGGTGCGGGAGTCAAAATTTTAAACTGACAATTTCAATGCCATACTTCACAGGTCTGGATGATATTTTATGTGTTAAACTGATTATTTGGATTTCGCACTTCACAGGGTTTTGATGATTTTTTTCATGAGTTAAACTTTTCATGTGTTAAACTGATTATTTGGATTTCGCACTTCACAGGGTTTTGATGATTTTTTTCATGTGTTAAACTTTTCATGTGTTAAACTGATTATTTGGGATTTCACACTTCACAGGGCCTGGATGATCTTTTTTCTGTGTTAAACTAATTATTTGGATTTTACATTTTACAGTGTCTGATTTTTTTTTCTGTGTTAAACTGATTATTTGAATTTGATACTAAACAGGGTCTGGATTATGTTTTGGCTGTGTTAAACATGATTATTTACATTTTACACTTCACAGGGTCTGTTCCATTTTTTTCCTGTGTTAACCCTTTCACTCCCGCATCTTATCCACCAAAAGCAAAAACTTAACCCTTTGACTCCCTCGCCCCGTCCACCAGCTTCCTATAGGAGGGGAGGGAGTCAATGGTTAAGTTTTCGCTTTGCTAGCATGATTGACAATGCATGATACTGGTGAACAGGGTGAGGGAGTCAAAAGTTTGAACTGATTATTTGGATTTCACACTTCACAGGTCTGGATGATGGACCCGTGGGGATGCTGGGTGCTCTTTCAGTATATATACATGTAGTATCCCCACCTTCTGGACAGTCTGTGCTAGAAATTTCCTCTTTTCTGTCACTCTCATTATTTCTTTCTTCCTCCTTTGCTTTCTGTCATTTCTTCCTATCATTTTCTGCCTTGCTGGTCCATTCACCTGTATGTGTTCGATAAAGTCTTTCGTATTTTTTCTTAGGATTGATAATTCGGTACATGTATCAAGGGCATTTTTGGCTCTGTGGAAATGAAATATGCGGAGGTAAGTTTATTTAGGTGTCCTTAGTTATTTTCATATTTGTGATCAGGTACCGGTATGCTTTTTAAATCCCCTGTGCGATAATTTGGCATGGACGGAATGGTCAACGCCAAGGACATCTCTTTGGAGTATGTTGGAGTATTGTATATATTTTGAAACGGTAATAGCCCTGGTACGGCTCTAAGCAGTCGGCTGGGCTTTAAATGAAAGTAACAACAACTTCTCAGGTCTGGATGATTTTGGTTTTTGGCTTGTGTGAAACTGATTATTTGGATTTCACATTTGACAGTCTGGATGATTTTTTTTTTTTTTTTTTTTTTTTTTTTTGCTGTGTGAAACTGATTTCTTTTGATTTTATACTTCAGATGTTCATGTATTTTTTCTGATTTGAACATTGGTTTCTCGCATTCTGGGCAGGTTCTGTAACCATTAGGCCAAGCGCTCCTCTTGCAAAATAGTGATACATTTGTCACGTCTGTTGTGAACAAACCCTCCGTGTTGCTGTGGCTTGGTGTGAAGCCAGGTTTATCACTTATGCACCTGATGGGTGTGGCAATCAACTCCTGATCGTTGAAATAAAACATCAAAACCCCGAACATTTTTGGCAAGTAACATGTTATGAATGGCTTTACTTTCCAGCAATATAGATCACTAGCACAAAGGCTAACTTGTTTCACAGCAGCCGTAGCTAATGTACCTGTTTTATTTGAAACAAAGACAGGACAATGGAAAAGAAGGAAGATTAAATAACGTACGGGAAAAAACAAAGATAAAAAACATCATGTCATGAATCTATAAAAATGTCACTTTTGTGTGTGTGTGTGTGTGTGTGTCAGGCACTGTGGGTTTGCAGGGAGAGTGGGGTGGGGGAATAAGAGAGAGCGCAGCATTTGAAAGAAAAAACGTGAGCGTAGCGCGCGCGTTCAAACATGTTTAAGTGATGAGAATTTATACGTATCTCTCTCTCTCTTTCTCTTTCTCTCTCTCTCTCTCTCTCTCTCTCTCTCTCTCTCTCTCTCTCTCTCTCTCTCTTCTGTCTGTCTGTCTGTCTGTCTGTCTCTGTCTCTCTCTCTCTCTCTGTCTGTACACGCACGCGTGTGTGTAATTTTTGTTTGTTTTTCTAGAAGATTACAAAAAAAATTGCACTGTACGTTCAAATTGGACATGTTCACAGTGACATGCATATTGTACAATCTCTCTGTCTCTCTCTGTATCTCTCTCTGTCTCTCTTTTTCTTTCGCTCTCTCTTTCGCTCTATCACACACACACACACGCACGCACGCGCGCGCACACAGACGCACACACACACACACACAGTGTCTAACCATACATATATATATACACACAGCTATGGTCAGAAACATGCGCAGTGCCACATGATGAGTAGTTAAAAATGGAAATACATATTAGTGGAGGAACTACTATGTTATGAATAATGTTGGACCTAGGTGAACAGTGGGCAGTGTCAGCGGTGGACAGGTCACCTGGCCGTGAGTTCCAAAATGTAGAATAATGACCTGTGTCTTGTGGAGACTTTACATCCTGCATCTTTGTTGCTGACCCGTGTGTTGTGAATTGTGTTTCCTTCTAGTCATATAACCGTTGTTGGGGTGGGGACGGGGGTCGACGACACCATCGTCCATCGCTTACTTGGCTGCAGCAACAAGCAGTTCAGACAGTGTTGTGGACGTAGTGAATCTCTCCAATATTATCTCCATCACTGCAAAGTCACTGTCAAGAACATCGCCATGTTGTTCAGCACGAGCCATTCGATGAACGACAGCCACATTGCAAACGACACTCGCCACGTGCCCGTTCTCCCAGGACTGATGTCATCGTCCACCAGAAGACTGATAGTTGACGTCATTTCCTGTGGCCTGGTTCCCTTGCCACTAGTGCTGGGACTGGCGGGAAACTTGCTCAGTCTGGTCGTGCTGTCCTACCAGGGCGTCACGCAGAAGAGCAACATCATTCTGATTGGTTTAGCCACGGCTGACCTTCTGTACGTGGCTTGTTGTTCCTACAGACTGATGGAATGTGCTGCTCGCTTTCTGGACCCTGACCTGGCTGTGGAGCTGGAAATCCACTCCATCGTTCACATCAACAGGTCAGCCGTCATTTTCTCCATCCTGTCCAGGTGGCATACCTGTTTTGTGGCGGTGGAGAGATACATCGTCGTGCGGTATCCCCTGAAAGTGTCCACTGTTCTCAAACGGAACAGAATGATCGTTGCCATCGTGTGTCTGTGGGTGGCCGCCTTCGCTTGTTGCTTCTTTTATTACTTGGTGTACGATGTGTCGGAGATGTACAACCCCGTACTGAACGAGACAGAAAGAAGAGCGGGGCCTAGCGAGTTTCTCCTGACCAACATTGACATCATAACTGTTTATCACGGGCTGGTCCTGCCCGTCTTCTCCCGGTACATCCCTCTGCTGGTGGTGTTTGTCTGCACCTGCGTCATCCTACGCTCACTGAGGGCCAGCTTCTTGCAGAGACGTCAGATGACCAGCGGTGTTCACGCTGCTGATTCCCAGCAGGATCAGATCACCAGAACGTTGGTCAGTATCTGCATCGTGTTCCTCATCACCAACCTCCCAGCCAACGTGGTCATTCTGGCGCAGTTCGCCTTTTTCCAGGAGGGTTTTGGGGACAACGGGCGATACCAGAACGTGCACGTTGT
>CM060309.1:100263461-100293461 GCA_030674185.1 Monoplex corrugatus | reverse complement strand
CCCTCTGAATCATGTACCCCCTCTGTAATCATGTCACCCTCTCTGTAATCATGTCACCCTCTGTAATCATGTCACCCTCTGTAATCATGTCCCCCCTCTGTAATCATGTCACCCCTCTGTAATCATGTCACCCTCTGTAATCATGTCACCCCCTGTAACTGCCCCTCTGTAATCATGTCACCCCTCTCTGTAATCATGTCACCCCTCTGTAATCACTATCACCCCCTCTGTAATCATGTCACCCCTCTGTATGTCATACCCCCTCTGTAATCATGTCACCCCCCTCTGTAATCATTCACACCCCCCGTCATCATGTCACCCCTCTGACCCCCCTCTGTAATCATGTCACACCCCTCTGTAATCATGTCACACCCCTCTGTAATCATCACCCTCTGTAATCATGTCACCCCCTCTGTAATGTCACCTCGTAAGTCACCCTCTTATCTGACCTGTAATCGTCACCTCTGTATCATGTACCCCTGTAATTGTACCTCTTACCCCTCTGTATCATACCCTGTAATAGCCCCACCCTCTGTAATGTACCCCTTGTATCTGACCCCGCCCCTCGAAATTCACCCCCGACCCCGATATTACCCATATGTCACCCGTAACATCACCCTCACACACCCCGACCCCTCATCACCCCCACCCCCACTGTCCCCAATCATCACCCCACCCCTCTGTACGTACCCTCACACCCCCTCAGTCACCCCCCCCCCTCTAATCAACCATATTCCCCTAACATCACCCCCCTCTGACATGTCACCCTCTGTAATGCACCCTCTTAATCAGTCACCCCCTTCTGACCCCTTTAATCCCTCACCCCGTATCATGTCACCCCTGACGCACCTCTATCATGTACCCCCCCCCTCTGATCATGTCACCTTAACTACCCTTTAATCACCCCCTCTGTATGTCCCCTCTTATCTGTCACCCTTGTCATGCACCCTTGATAGCACCCCCTATGCACCCTCTGACCCTCTGTAATCGCCCCCTGTATCAGTCACCTCTGTATGTCCCCTCTAACATGTAACCCTTGTCACCCCTGTATAGTACCCCCTCCCTACTACCTCTGAATCTTCCCCTGTAAATGCACCTCACCCCTCTGTATCTTCACCCCCACCCCTGTATCTGTCACCCCTCCCCCTCATCTTCACCCCTGACCCTGTATAGTCCCCGAACACCCTCTCGCCCCGTAATATGTACCCCGACTCACCCCTCTTATATGTACCCTACCACCTCTACACACCCCTCTATCAGTCACCCTAAATGCCCCTCTGTAATCACCCCTTATCAGCACCCCTGCCCCTCTGTCTGTCACCTATCATCCCCCGTAATAGACCTCTGTAATTCACCCCCTGACATTAACCTCGTATCAGTAACCGATATCCCTAATCTGCACCACACCCTCTGACCCTTCCCCTTAAATACCCTGAAGTCTCTATCCCTCTGTAATCTTCACCCACCCCTTGTATGACCTCTATCTGACCCTGTAATAGTCACCCTCCCCCGACCCTTAATATTCCCCCTCGTATCAGCACCCCCTGTAATCATCACCCCCTGTATATCACCCACCCCCTATCTGTCCCCCAAGCCCCAACAGCACCCACCTCTGTAATCTTCACCCCTTCAGTACCCTTACTGACCCGACCCTTGAATCATGCCCCTGACCCTCTGTAATCACTGTAATCATGTCACCCCTCTGTAATCATGTCACCCCTCTGTAATCATGTCACCCCCTCTGTAATCATGTCACCCCTCTGTAATCATGTCACCCCCCTCTGTAATCATGTCACCCCCTCTGTAATCATGTCACCCTCTGTAATCATGTCACCCCTCTGTAATCATGTCACCCCTCTGTAATCATGTCACCCCTCTGTAATCATGTCACCCCTCTGTAATCATGTCACCCCCTCTGACCCCCCTCTGTAATCATGTCACCCCTCTGTAATCATGTCACCCCCTCTGTAATCATGTCACCCCCTCTGTAATCATGTAACCCTCTGTAATCATGTAACCCTCTGTAATCATGTCACCCCTCTGAAATCATGTCACCCTCTGTAATCATGTAACCTCTGTAATCATGTAACCCTCTGTAATCATGTCACCCCTCTGTAATCATGTCACCCCTCTGTAATCATGTCACCCCTCTGTAATCATGTAACCCCTCTGTAATCATGTAACCCCTCTGTAATCATGTAACCCCTCTGTAATCATGTCACCCCTCTGTAATCATGTCACCCTCTGTAATCATGTCACCCCTCTGTAATCATGTCACCTCCTCTGTAATCATGTCACCCCTCTGTAATGTCACCCCCTCTGTAATCATGTCACCCCCTCTGTAATCATGTCACCCCCTCTGTAATCATGTCACCCCCTCTGTAATCATGTCACCCCTCTGACCCCCTCTGTAATCATGTCACCCCTCTGTAATCATGTCACCCTCTGTAATCATGTCACCCTCTCTGTAATCATGTAACCCCTCTGTATCATGTCACCCCCTCTGTAATCATGTCACCCCCCTCTGACCCCTCTGTAATCATGTCACCCTCTGTAATCATGTCACCCCCTCTGTATCATGTCACCCCCTCTGACCCCCTCTTTTAATCATGTCACCCCCTCTGACCCCTCTGTAATCATGTCACCCCTCTGTAATCATGTCACCCCTCTGTAATCATGTCACCCCCTAACTGTCCCCCTCTGTAATCATGTCACCCCTCTGTAATCATGTAACCCTCTGTAATCATGTCACCCCTTGTAATCATGTCACCCCTCTGTAATCAGTCACCCCCTCTGTAATCATGTCACCCCCTCTGTAATCATGTCACCCCCTCGTAATCATGTCACCCCCCTCTGTAATCATGTCACCCCTCTGTAATCATGACCCCCTCTGTAATCATGTCACCCCCCTCTGTAATCATACCCTCCCCCTCTGTAATCATGTCACCCCCTCTGTATCATGTCACCCCTCTGTAATCATGTCACCCCTCTGTAATCATGTCACCCTCTGTAATCATGTCACCCCTCTGTAATCATGTCACCCTCTGTAATCATGTCACCCCTCTGTAATCATGTCACCCCCGATCTGACCCCTCGTAACAGACCCCTCTGTAATCATGTCACCCCCTCTGAATCATGTCACCCCCCCCCCCCCCCCCCCCCCCCCCCCCCCCCCCCCCCCCCCCCCCCCCCCCCCCCCCCCCCCCCCCCCCCCCCCCCCCCCCCCCCCCCCCCCCCCCCCCCCCCCCCCCCCCCCCCCCCCCCCCCCCCCCCCCCCCCCCCCCCCCCCCCCCCCCCCCCCCATGTCACCCCTCGTCATGACCCCTCTGTAATCATGTCACCCCTCTGTAATCATGTCACCCCCTCTGTAATCATGTCACCTGTATCTGTAACCCCCTCTGTAATCATGTCCCCCTCTGTAATCATGTCACCCCTCTGTAATCATGTCACCCCCTCTGTAATCATGACCTCACCCCCTCTGTAATCATGTCACCCCTCTGTAATCATGTCACCCCTCTGTAATCATGTCACCCCTCTGTAATCATGTCACCCCTCTGTAATCATGTTCACCCCTCTGTAATCATGTCACCCCCTCTGTAATCATGTCACCACCCCTCTGTAATCATGTCACCCCTCTGTAATCATGTCACCCCTCTGTAATCATGTCACCCCTCTGTAATCATGTAACCCCTCTGTAATCATGTACACCCCTCTGTAATCATGTCAACCCCTCTGTAATCATGTCACCCCCTCTGTAATCATGTCACCCCTCTGTAATCATGTACCCCTCTGTAATCATGTACCCCTCTGTAATCATGTCACCCCTCTGTAATCATGTCACCCCTCTGTAATCATTCACCCCCTCTGTAATCATGTCACCCCTCTGTAATCATGTCACCCCTCTGTAATCATGTACCCCTCTGTAATCATGTCACCCCGTAATCGTCACCCCCTCTGTACCCCCGTAATCATGTCACCCCTCTGTAATCATGTACCCCTCTGTAATCATGTAACCCTCTGTAATCATGTCACCCCTCTGTAATCATCACCTGTAAACATCCCCTCTGTAATCATGTACCCCTCTGTAATCATGTCACCCTTGTAATCATGTCACCCCTCTGTAATCACTTGTAACATTCCTCTGTAATCATGTCACCCCTCTGTAATCATGTCACCCCTCTGTAATCATGTCACCCCCTCTGTAATCATGTCACCCCTCTGTAATCATGTACCCCTCTGTAATCATGTCACCCCTATCATGTCACCCTCTGTAATCATGTCACCCCCTGACTCCCTGTAATCATGTCACCCCTCTGTAATCATGTCACCCCTGAATCTGTCCCTCTGTAATCATGTACCCTCGTATCTGTACCCCTCTGTAATCATGTACCCTCTGTAATCATGTACCCTCTGTAATCATGTAACCCCTCTGTAATCATGTCACCCCTCTGTAATCATGTCACCCCTCTGTAATCATGTACCCCTCTGTAATCATGTCACCCCCCCTCTGTAATCATGTCACCCCTCTGTAATCATGTCACCCCTCTGTAATTCATGTAATCATGTACCCCTCTGTAATCATGTACCCCTCTGTAATCATGTAACCCCTCTGTAATCATTAACCCCTCTGTATCATGTCACCCCTCTGTAATCATGTACCCCTCTGTATATCGATGTATCATGTACCCTCTGTAATCATGTCACCCCTCTTAATCATTCACCCTCGTATCAGTCATCGTAATTGCACCCCTCTGTCTGTCACTGACATCCCCCTCTGTATCGTCCCCCTCTGTAATCATGTCACCCTCTGTATCATGTATTATCATGTACCCCTCTGTATCTGTACCCTCTGAATCATGTCACCCCTCTGTAGCTGATCTGTTCAGTACCCCTCTGTAATCATGTACCTCTGTATATGTATTGTATCTGTCCCCCTCTGTATTGTCCGTATATGTACCCCTCTGTAATGTACCCCTCTGTAATCATGTACCCTCTGTAAATGTCACTCTGTAATCATTACCCCTCTGTAATATTACTTTCTGTAACCCCCTCTGTATCATTAATCCCCCTTACTGCCTTACAGACCTGGATGGGTTGGATCAGTACTTGTTGTTTGTTGTTGGTTGGTTTGTTTATAAAAACCTTTCATGTCATCTTAAATGTTTGTATTGTCACCCCCGTATCTGTTGTGCCCTCTGTCTGTCTGTCTGTTGTTTTATATGTCTCCATTCGTGTTTGTCGTGCCTCCTGCCTGCCTTGTTCTGTCGTCGTTACCTGCCTGCCTTGTTGTGTTGTTGTTGTTGTATTGTAGTTGTATCAGTGTTGTTTGTCCCCCTTTTAACTGTACTTGATTCATCGCCTTACATACCTGTATCATGAACTGTAACATGTATGTAATCATGTAACTCTTATCATACTTTTATGTAAGACTGATATGGTATGTATGTTTTATGTCTCTGTTATAGAAACCTGTAAATGTCAGGTGAATTGTACTGTATCTGTCACCCATTGATCATTACTTCTCTTGTAGACTGTGTAACCATGCGTGTGTATCATGTATACTCTGTATCATGTCACCCTCTGTATTGTAGACTGTGTAATGTGTAGGTTGTATCATGTTACTACCTGTATGTCACTACTTTATGAAGACTGTAAATGGTAGTGACATGTTTAACTACTTACATACTTTCTATGAAGACTGTAATGGTAGGTGTACATGTATTAACTACTCTGTTCTATGGATGACTGCGTAAGTGTGTACATGTAATTATAGTACAACTTTATGAAATGTATTGGTCACTATAACTCTTAATATGTCATCTGTAATGTAGGTTCGTTTAATTCATACCCTGGCTGTAATGTAGGTGCATGTACCTCAGTATCATGAAGACTGAATGTAATAGTTAACTCATCTGTAATAGTGACGTCTGTTAAGAAATTTTAGACAAGTTTAATTTGGTCACAGTATTCTAACATGGTATTTGTATCATGTACCCTGTGTAATCATGTACCACTGTCAGTGACGTGAACGATGTATCTGTATCATTCCCCCGTTTTATGTCAATTGTAAATATGTACACCCTGTAAATGTAAATATGAAGTGAAGAAAGGAAAAGATGTAGAATGAAAGATGAAATATGATGATGAAGAAGAATGATGATGATGGTGGTGATGTGATATGTATGATGCTGATGCTTACTTTGATGCGATGATGATGATAATAATAATAATAATGATAATGGTGATGCTGCTGCTATTTATGATCGTGGCGGTGGTGGTGGTGGTGAATGATGATGATCGGATTTTCTATTCTTTTGTGCCATCATATGTGTCATGTGGGGAGAGAGAGAGAAAAAGTTATGTCAGCAGTGAGTGGAAGGTC
This sequence comes from Monoplex corrugatus, assembly GCA_030674185.1. Taxonomy (NCBI): domain Eukaryota; kingdom Metazoa; phylum Mollusca; class Gastropoda; order Littorinimorpha; family Ranellidae; genus Monoplex; species Monoplex corrugatus. The sequence goes on along the minus strand of CM060309.1, from coordinate 100,287,079 downwards.
TGAAGCGGAGAAATGCCATGTGACGTCAGTGGTGGTTTGACACGTCCATCCAGGTCTTCCTTGGTGTGTCTCTTGCTATAAATCCACATGCTGTGTGCTTGTTGAGCCAGCTGTGGTCAAATGACCAAACCTAATATTTCCTGGTGATGTGTATGATGGTGGACTGGTTTCGTTTCCACCTTCACACCCTTTCAAAGTCTCTGTGCTCGTCTGTAGGTTATATCGGTAATACTAGTTCTGCTGAGATTTGATGTTTGACTGTATCGTAATGATGATGCTAATGTGTATCTGTATACGTGTGTGAGAGTAGTACGCGCACGTGTGTGCGTATTTATCGTAATTACACACACACACACACACACACATAATCATGCCCACATGATTTTATATGTCCGCTTGCTGGCAGTCCTGTGTGAAATCTTATAACAGATGATACCTCCAATGAGACAGGATGTCATTTTGATATGCCGGCCGTGATCTGTCATATTTGGAAACACAGGAGACTGGTTCAGACCGATCAGTAATCTGGACCAGACTGTATCAGTCACATCTGTACTGATTTGCTGTTATTTTGATTTGATGGCTATACACTGTCGTGTTCGGTAACGTACTGTATCAGTCACATCTGTACTGATTTGCTGTTATTTTGATTTGATGGCTATACACTGTCGTGTTCGGTAACGTACTGTATCAGTCACATCTGTGACATGATGGCTATACACTGTCGTGTTCGGTAACGTACTCTCTCAGTACATCCGTACTGACGTTTGCTGTTATGACGTGATGGCTAGACACTGTCGTGTTCGGTAACGTACTGTATCAGTCACATCTGTACTGACGTTTGCTGTTATGACATGATGGCTATACACTGTCGTGTTCGGTAACGTACTGTATCAGTCACATCTGTGACATGATGGCTATACACTGTCCTGTTCGGTAACGCACGAGATGAGTTCAGAATGGTCTACGATCTGGACCAGATTATGTCAGGCCCATTTCGGATGAAATTCGATGTCCCTTTTTTTCATGTTCATTTCTTTTTATCATACTGGATTTACCATTGAAAACTCCAGCTGCTGTCCTCGTTGATAACATTTTGGTTTTCTCCGCCACTTCCGTGCCTGTGGTCAATACACGTTGGGGCCTTGTGTCATCATCATCATCATGTGCCGTGCTGCATGGTGTTGGTCATCATGGCCCTTTCAGAAAATGAAGAAGCAGCATGGTGTATACAAGCCATTGAGCATCAGACAACTTATTGATTGCTTGGACTTGAAACAATGTGAGACGTAAGCATGATACAGCGGACTCCTTAAAGAACCTCTTCAGAGATGTTCCTCTGGATGCATTTTTCCAGTTTTTATAAGAGATCAATAGATTTCATGACGTGTTTATACATATTTGAAAGCTTTTTTACGTACATTTTAGACTTGAAAGGATAATGGTGAGCTTGGTTTTTAACTGTTGTTTTAACTTAAATATGGGTGTTACTTTTAATGTGGTGTTAGCCCTGATATGACTCCAGTAGTTGGCTTGGGTTATAAGTTTCACTTTCTCAAGATGACGTCTCCGCGCTCGGAACGAATTCCATATGCACTAACGTCACAGGTGCCACGTGTATGTTGACCGTGGCACATGCCTTAAGCCTGCGCTGGCCAGGTCCTGGGCTATAAACGCTGTGAACGTGAACCTGATAGAAAGATTTACAACACAGTGTGATCACAACAGACAGTGTTAAGTCCAACAAAGTACATAGTCTCCTCTAATGGGCGCCCCCACCCCCACCCCAACCGCCATGTGGGGATGCCGGGGTCTCTTTCAGTATAAATAGTATACCCACCTTCTGGAAATTCTGTGCTAGAAATTTCCTCTTTTCTGTCACTTTCTTTGTTTCTGCCTTGATCCTTTGATTTCTGTCATTTCTTCCTATCAATTTCTGCCTTGCTGGTTCATTCACCTGTATGTGTTCGATAAAGTCTTACGTATTTTCTCTTAGGATTGATAATTGTGTACATATGTCCAGGCATATTTTGCCTATAGGGATATGAGAGATGCGGAAGCAGTTTTAGGTAAATTAGGCCTATTTTCAGATATGTTCTAGTGTCCTTAGTTATGTTTAAATTTGTATTTAGGTGTTTTTTTTAAATCCCCTGTGCGATAAATTGGACAGAGCATCTCCTCAGATTATGTGAGAGAATGCATTGATATGTGTATGTAATTTTCTGTTCCTTTTTTTTTTCCTGTTAAAAGTATTGTGTATGAGTTGAACTGGTTACAGCCCTGATATGGCTGTAGGAAGTGGACTGGGCTTTAAACAACAAGAACAATGGGTGGCTACACAGCGACTGGATATCTCCGGCTCCCATTGGTTTCCTTGCACAAGGACCTTGACTGAATGAACTTGGGGCTGAGGAGGGTCTCGTCTCTCGGGTGGCCCTATGGCGCCTCCACACCTTTGGCTTCTTAGGGCTTCCTGGCAGAGGGTTTTTCTATTGAATAGACTGGGCTTGTACGGGGTCTTCTCTGGTGTGTGGCCTCCTGGTAGCTTCATATCTCCAGCTTTGCCTGGCACAGGGACTTTTGACTTAATGGACTGGAGTTATATGGGGTCTCCTATGGCGTGTGGCCTCCTGGTAGCTTGGTATCTCCGGCTTTGCCCGGTACAGGGACTTCTGACTTAATGGACATGGGTTGTACGGGGTCTCCTCTGGTGTGTGGCCTCTTGGTAGCTTGGTATCTAGCTCTGTCTGGTACAGGGACTTTTGACTGAATGGACATGGGTTGTACGGGGTCTGCTCTGGTGTGTGGCTTCTTGGTAGCTTGGTATCTAGCTCTGTCTGGTACAGGGACTTTTGACTGAATGGACTGGGGTTGTATGGGGGTCTTCTCTGGTGTGTGGCCTCCTGGTAGCTTGGTATCTAGCTCTGTCTGGCACAGGGACTTTTGACTGAATGGACTGGAGTTGTATGGGGTCTCCTATGGTGTGTGGCCTCCTGATAGCTTGGTATTTCTGGCTCTGTCTGGTACAGGGACTTTTGACTGAATGGACATGGGTTGTACGGGGTCTGCTGTGGTGTGTGGCCTCCTGGTAGCTTGGTATCTAGCTCTGTCTGGTACAGGGACTTTTGACTGAATGAACTTAATAATCATAATAATGATGGTATTCATAAGGCACCACATCTTGATATATAAATTGAATCACACTCTCATTGACTAAACTTGGGGTTGAACTTGAGGTTGTACAGTCTCCTCTGGTGAGTGGCCTGCCAGTGGTTTGACATTTCCGGCTGCCACGGGTCTCTTGGCACTGGGACGTGGACGGCTGACGTGTTGTGGGGCCGGAATGAGCGGTGTTGGGTTGGCGCCACTGAGGCAGCGGCAGAAAGTGGGACAGCCGGGAGGGACAAAGGACATGTGGACAAAGGTAACGACAGCCAGCGGTACCAGACATCTGGACACAATCCTGACGGGATTTCTGCAGGTAAGAAGGAGTGATGATGATGATGATGATGATGATAATCATGATGATAATGAGAGTTTTAAAGTTTTTACATGAGATCAGTAGATTTCATCTGAAATGATTCTACGAATGGGAAAAATTTTTCAAAGTGCGTTTCAGACTTGAAAGGATAGTGGTGAGCTTGGTTTTTTAACTGTTGTGTTTTTACTTAAATTTGGGTGTTGTTTATAACATGGTGTTAGCCCTGATATGGCTCTAGTAGTCGGCTGGGCTATAGGCAATGTGAACCATAACCTGAGCTTTCTTTTTCAGTGGTAGAAGTTGTTTGAATGATAATGAAAATGACAATGGTAGTGACAGTGATCACGATACTTTATCCTTCCAGCAGTAGAAGTTGTTTGCTAGAATCTCCTTTTTTTCAAACTTGCCATTGCCTGCTAGCGTGCATGTTTCCATGTTTCCATCAGCCATCCACAATCATGACTTACAGGGTCTGTTGTGCGTATGTGCTCTCTGTGGTTTTCCATTGGTTTTATTCTTGCTTTTATTGCTTTTATTCTTTTCTCCCCATTTGTGGCCATGCATGTGTGTGTGTGTGTGTGTGTGTGTGTGTGTGTGTGTGTGTGTGTGTGTGTGTGTGTGTGTGTGTGGTGTGCGTGTGTGTGCGTGCGTGCGTGTGTGCGTGTGTGTCTTTTCGGCGCTTGGATTTGATTTTGTCGAGATTTGCGCTATATAAATATTGTAATTATTATGTATGCATGTGCGTACGTATGTATGTATGTATGTATGTATGTATGTATGTATACGCTTAGATTTATGTATGTATGTATGCATGTATACGCTCAGCTTAGATTTATGTATGTAAGTATGTAAGCATGTATGTATGCATGTATACGCTCATATGTATGTAGGTATGTATGCATGTATACACTCAGCGCTTAGATTTGATTTTATCAAGATTTTGCGCTATATATAAATAAAATATATTATTATTATTACGAATAGGAAGAGGGAGGGGAAGACGTGTGGGAGGGGGGAGGGAAGGGAAAGTCAAGACAACTTTGTCGTCTGTCAGTGACAACTGACACAGTTGCACATTGAGGGAAAAATCAGTGGCAGCAGTTTGTGACGATAGAACGTTGACAATTAAGAGCATGAGCACGATATTATTATTTAAAATATATATAATTATCATTCTAAAACACACGTATACATTATACACATACACATACACACGACAGCCTTTACCCTGAAGTAGAGGCACACGCGCGCAAACGCACACGAAAACACACACACACACACACACACACGCACGCACGCACGCCACGCACGCACACACACGCACGCACACACACACGAAAACACACACGCACGCACCACACACACGCACGCGCGCGCCCCACGAGAAAACATATCACACACACACACACACACACACACACACACACACACACACACACACACATCCACACCACCCTCCCCACCCACACACAGCACGCTTACTCACACCTACACACAAGCGTGAAATCGCGTGCATATTTTCAAAAGTGAGTGTGTCTGCATGTGTGGATGCGTGCGTTTGCGCTAGCGTGTGTGCAAGCGTAGTTGTGATGGAGGAGAGAGAGAAGGGTGGGAAAGAGAGAAAGAAGAAGAGAGAGACATAGAGAGAGGGGGAGGAGGTGGTTGGAAGTATGGGGTGGGAAGGGGAGGGAGGGAAGATGGCCAAAACAGGCGACACCCCACACAGCCCCTGGTGACAGTTAGCAGGGAGAGGCAGACAGGACATCAGCTTCAGGCGGGATAAAGTCTGTCTCCCCCTTCCTTCTGCCGCAGAAATCCATCCACCACCAGGACCACTGCCCGTAAACCACTGTCCTCCTCTCTCTTCTTCTTCTGGCCCAGAAGCTACCACAACGAAATCGAAGACAAAGTGTCTGTCTCGCTTTCCCCCTGCTGACAAAATCCTCAGCGATCTGGAATTGGTAAGATCACAGTCGTCTCACTCCAACTGTCTGCAAACCACCCACACAGCGATCAATAAGTTAGGGGTTAAAGTAATCTTCAGATCCCTCCTGCTGCGAATACCCACAATCCCCGGGAAGGCCGAGGGTAAAGCCTCTCTCTGGCGTCATCCAGCTTAAAGGAAAAGAAAAGAAGAAGGGGAAAAAAAGAAAACAACCATCAAAGATCAGAAGATCGCCAGGACACAGCAGCGACCCCCTCTCTACCACCTATTTCAGAACTCCTCACAAACACGACGAAGGTGCCAGAGAGACCAGATTATCACGTTCTCGTTTGCTGCCAACATCTGCGGACAAAGAGAAAGCAGTTGTATTCAAAATCCACAACGATGGAAAAGGCGAAGACATGGCCGAAATGCTGGTATCAGATCCAGTAGGACAATTTGCTACTCTCTTTGAATAATAATGTTTTCAAGTTTTTGTGAGTATCAAGCGTCTTCCTGCAGCAAAGCCAAGTCTGAATCAAGTCGTGTTGGTGCCCACAGAACGTTCACGTCCTGATCCACGAAGACCTGTGTGACATCCCCATCAGACTCCAGCATCGCCACAGCATGACGATGGTCACCACCACAGCTGTGTCCTCAGCCAGCAACACGTCACCAGTGGAGACGGCCATCACCTTCTGCAACAGCGACACCAACAACATCAGCAGCAGCTGCAGTGTCACCAGTGAGGCCTCCACCCTGGACGATCTGGAGGAGTCAGGTTGGTACATTGAAGTCTTGTCCTTGTGCTGATGATGGTGATGAAGATGTCGATGATGATGATGATGATGATTGATGACGATTTGATGTTTCAGATTATTAATCTCGGTGGTGATCATGATACTGATGATATAGGCTTTAACTGTCGATGGTGACGACGACGACGACGACGATGATGATGATGATGATGATGATGATGAATCAAGCTTTAGATCTCGAGTGTTCCCAGATGGGAATGCTGTGGACTCTTTCAGTATAAGTAGTAATCCCACTTCTTCTCTTCTGTCACTGTCTTTGTTTCTGCCTTGTTCCTTTGCTTTCTGTCATCTCTTCCTATCATTTTCTGCCTTGTTGTCCGTTTACCTGTATGTGTTCTACAAAGCCTTGCATACTTTGTCTTAGGATTGATAATTGGGTATATGTCTTAGGACTGTATAATTTGGGGTACATGTCTTAGGATTGATAATTGGGTACATGTCTTAGGATTGATAATGGGTAGTCTTAGGATTGATAATTGGGTACATGTCTTAGGATTGGATAATTGGGTACATGTCTTAGGATTGATAATTGGGTACATGTCTTGGATTGATAATTGGTACATGTCTTAGGATTGATAATTGGGTACATGTCTTAGGATTGATAACTAGGTACATGTCTTAGGATTGATAATTGGGTACATGTCTTAGGATTGATAATTGGGTACATGTCTTAGGATTGATAACTGGGTACATGTCTTAGGATTGATAATTGGGTACATGTCTAGGATTGATAATTGGGTACATGTCTTAGGATTGATAATTGGGTACATGTCTTAGGATTGATAATTGGGTACATGTCTTGGATGATAACTGGGTACATGTCTTAGGATTGATAATTGGGTACATGTCTTAGGACTGATAATTGGGTACATGTCTTAGGATTGATAATTGGGTACATGTCTTAGGATTGATAATGGGTACATGTCTTAGGATTGATAATTGGGTACATGTCTTGGATTGATAATTGGGTACATGTCTTAGGATTGATAATGGGTACATGTCTTGTAATGGTACATCTGATAATTGGGTACATGTCTTAGGATTGATAACTGGGTACATGTCTTAGGATGATAACTGGGTACATGTCTTAGGATTGATAATTGGGTACATGTCTTAGGATTGATAATTGGGTACATGTCTAGGATTGATAATTGGGTATGTCTTAGGATTGATAACTGGGTACATGTCTTAGGATTGATAACTGGGTAATGTCTTAGGATGATAACTGGGTACATGTCTTAGGATTGATAATTGGGTACATGTCTTAGGATTGATAACTGGGTATATGTCTTAGGACTGATAACTGGGTATATGTCTTAGACTGATAACTGGGTACATGTATTGACTGCATGTCTGGCTGTAAGGAAATGTGATGTGCGAAAGCAGTTTTGGGCAATTCAGACCAGTGTTTATGTATGTTTTAGTGTCCTTAGTTACGTTTACATTTGTATCCAGTCTTTTTTTTTAAATCCCCAGGCGATAAATTGGACGTAGTGGTCAACTCCAGGGGCATCTCTTTAGGTGTCAACTCCAGGGGCATCTGTTTAGGTGTCAACTCCAGGGGCATCTCTTTAGGTTATGTGCACGAATGCATTGATAGGTGTCCTGAAATTTCTGTTCAGTGTGTCAGTTTTCCTTTCAGTGATGTGTTGTGTGTTTGGAGAGGGTTATTGCCATGATGTGACTCTGGGCAGCTGGTTGGGCTTTTAACAATAAGATTGATAAATATCGACGATAGTAATGGTAATTATCGTGGTGGTGGTGGTGGTGATGATGATGATGATGATGATGATGATGATGATGAGACTGTGGCTTTAAATCTCGATGTCGGTGATACTGTTTGTGATGATGATGATGATGGTGGTGATGGTTAAGATATTTCAAATCTTTGACATCGATGATGATGATAACGGTTGTGATGTTGATTATCGGTCTCTATGATCACGGTAGGTAAAGACGATGGTGATAATCTACAGAACATTTCGGAGACGAAGGGGAAAAGTGTAATGTGGAAAACGAGCAGACGTAAGACAGACAACAACTTAGATGAATCAATAAAATGAAAAATAGGACGGCAAGAAATAGTACAACATACTTACGGTAGTCATATACCATAAACTGCATACACTACATACACTGAATAACACTAAAAATAACATAGGAGAACAAACACAGATGAGGGGGGAATGACATAATTTATTTCTAGAACATAGAGCTGGTGAATTTACCATCCCTGTATGCTGGTTCTGGTGGTTTGATGGTGGTGATGAGAACGTGATCATCGTGGTTGAAATGGTGATAATGAACATCACCATCATCATGTGCCCTGCCGCATGGCGTTGGCGATCATGGCCCTCCATATGTTTCTATCCCTTGTCGCTCCCAGTACATTCCACCCTCTCTGTTTCTGATCTGTTGTGTTGTGTCTTGAGATTTCTTATCTGTTCTGTTTGTCGGGTTCTCTCTCTCTCTCTCTCTCTCTCTCTCTCTCTCTCTCTCTCTCTCTCTCTCTCTCTCTCTCTCTCTCTCTCTCTCTGTGTCTCTGTGTCTTCTCTCCTCCGTATGTTCTTCTGTGTGTGTGTGTGTGTGTGTGTTGTTGTCGTCTTCTGCTTTGTCTCTCTCTCTCTCTCTTTCCTTTGTGTTGTCTCCCCCTCTGTGTGTGTGTGTTGGTGTGCCAATGTTGTCAGTGTGTCAGTGTGGAGATAAACATGACAGTGTCAACAACAAGGTCTAGCGCTTTGTGACATGTTACATCAGCATTGGGCACATGGTGTCAGTGTCACTCAGTCACACACAGTACACACACACACACACACACACACACACACACACATACATACACACAACACACGACAGATAAACTACACACATACACACGACACTACACACCACGACACACACACTACATACACACATACATGCACATACACACACGCACAGATCACATACACACATCACACGCACACATACACACACACATACACACACACGACACACATACATACATACACACATACACACATACACACACGCACAGAACACACACACACACACAACACACACACATACACACACACATTACATACACAACACACCACAAAACGACACATACACACACGACACATCACATACACACACACATACACACCACACATACACACACACATACACACACACACATACAACACACACACACACACACACAACACACATACACACACACACACACACACACACAGATGGAACTGGCCCACACTTGACCTGTTGACCTCCGTTTGACTTATCACACTCACCTGGTGGAGACGGGGGTAGGCTGGTGTTAGGTTGGGGTTTTTACAGATTTTTTTTTTATTACCAAAACGCAAAGACAAAGATCATTACCAAAGAAAAATCAACATCACATAAAACACTTCAAATTCAGCATATTTGTGTGACATTCACATCGTCATCAAAGTGTAAACGCATGTGCGTGAAATGTCATCAAAAATCAAAAGCGAAAAGTACAACAAGAAATGTACACGAGTGAAACATTGACAAAAATTCATTTCGTAAAAAAATAAGCGATGATATCAAACCTCATTTGTCACAAGTTACAGATGTGGTAGCAGCCATTTTGTCTGAAAGTGTTCAGGTTCCGTACCACTGTTGCCTTGTATTCTTCTGTGTGATATTTTGTGGTCAGGTATCATATAAAACAAGTGATTTGGGGAAAGTTTTGTCCGGTTTGCATTTATGAATTATTGTTTTTCCTAGATTTTTTTATCAATTAACAGTAAACTATACAGTAACGGAATGTCCTTCACAGCTGTAGTACTATTGTGAGTACTACAGCAGCAGCAATATTAGTAATATTAGCAGCAGTAGCAGCAGCATTAAGAACAGCAGTAGTAGTAGTAAGAGTAGTAACAGAAGGAGCATTGACGAACATCACTGTAGATGTTGACTAGGGAAAAACAAGATTTGGAAGAGGAGGGAAAGGAATGGATAGACCTCGTGGTCTGTTATGTTCTATCCGTTAGTTGTTTTCTTCTCCTCTTTCTTCTTTGTGGGGGGGGGGGGGGGGGAATGGATAGACCTCGTGGTCTTTTACTGTTCTATCCGTTAGTTGTTTTCTTCTCCTCTTTCTTCTTGTGGGGGGGGGGGGGGGAATGGATAAACCTCGTGGTCTTTTACTGTTCTATCCGTTAGTTGTATTCTTTTCCTCTTTCTTCTTGTGGGGGGGGGGGGGGGGGGAATGGATAGACCTCGTGGTCTTTTACTGTTCTATCCGTTAGTTGTTTTCTTGTCCTCTTTCTTCTTGTGGGGGGGGGGGGGGGGAAGGAATGGATAGACCTCGTGGTCTTTTACTGTTCTATCCGTTAGTTGTTTTCTTCTCCTCTTTCTTCTTGTGGGGGGGGGGGGGGAGATGGATAGACCTCGTGGTCTTTTACTGTTCTATCCGTTAGTTGTTTTCTTGTCCTCTTTCTTCTTGGGGGGGGGGGGGGGGGGGGATGGATAGACCTCGTGGTCTTTTACTGTTCTATCCGTTAGTTGTTTTCTTGTCCTCTTTCTTCTTGTGGGGGGGGGGGGGAGGAATGGATAGACCTCGTGGTCTTTTACTGTTCTATCCGTTTAGTTGTTTTCTTGTCCTCTTTCTTCTTGTGGGGGGGGGGGGGGAATGGATAGACCTCGTGGTCTTTTACTGTTCTATCCGTTAGTTGTTTTCTTGTCCTCTTTCTTCTTGTGGGGGGAGGGGGGGGGATGGATAGACCTCGTGGTCTTTTACTGTTCTATCCGTTAGTTGTTTTCTTGTCCTCTTTCTTCTTGTGGGGGGGGGGGGGGAATGGATAGACCTCGTGGTCTTTTACTGTTCTATCCGTTAGTTGTTTTCTTGTCCTCTTTCTTCTTGTGGGGGGGGGGGGGGGGAATGGATAGACCTCGTGGTCTTTTACTGTTCTATCCGTTAGTTGTTTTCTTTCCTCTTTCTTCTTGTGGGGGGGGGGGGGGGGAATGGATAGACCTCGTTGTTTTTACTGTTCTATCCGTTAGTTGTTTTCTTGTCCTCTTTCTTCTTGTGGGGGGGGGGGGGGAATGGATAGACCTCGTGGTCTTTTACTGTTCTATCCGTTAGTTGTTTTCTTGTCCTCTTTCTTCTTGTGGGGGGGGGGGGGGGGGAATGGATAGACCTCGTGTCTTTTACTGTTCTATCCGTTAGTTGTTTTCTTGTCCTCTTTCTTCTTGTGGGGGGGGGGGGGGGAATGGATAGACCTCGTGGTCTTTTACTGTTCTATCCGTTAGTTGTTTTCTTGTCCTCTTTCTTCTTGTGGGGGGGGGGGGGGAATGGATAGACCTCGTGGTCTTTTACTGTTCTATCCGTTAGTTGTTTTCTTGTCCTCTTTCTTCTTGTGGGGGGGGGGGGGGGGGAATGGATAGACCTCGTTGTCTTTTACTGTTCTATCCGTTAGTTGTTTTCTTGTCCTTTTTCTTCTTGTGGGGGGGGGGGGAATGGATAGACCTCGTGGTCTTTTACTGTTCTATCCGTTAGTTGTTTTCTTGTCCTCTTTCTTCTTGTGGGGGGGGGGGGGGGGGATGGATAGACCTCGTGGTCTATTACTGTTCTATCCGTTAGTTGTTTTCTTGTCCTCTTTCTTCTTGTGGGGGGAAAGGGGACCTTTGAAACAATAAGTTGACACCACCACAATGATTCGAGTAATAACCCTTTGGCTCCCGCACCCTATCCACCAACTGCAAAAACTTAACGCTTTGGTTCACTCACCCTATCCCCCAGCTTCGTGAGGGAAGCTGGTGGATAGAGTGAAGGAGTCAAAGGGTTAAGTTTTTGCTTTGCTAGCATGGTTGGCAATGCAGGATGCTGGTGGACAGTGTGGGAACCAAAGGGTTACAGTGGGCAGCGAACAGGCTGACAGTGTTAATTGGTGGATAGAGTGAGGGAACCAAAGGGTTAAGGTTTTGCTTTGCTAGCATGGTTGGCAACGCGGAATGCTATAATAATAATAATAATTACAATAATTACAATATTTATATAGCGCAAAATCTTGATAAAATCAAATCTAAGCGCTGAAGCAGACACACACGCAGGCACGCACGCTCGCACACACACGCACGCACACATACAGACACACACACACACACACACACACACACACACACACACACACGCATGGCTATAAATGGGGAGAAAGAATAAAAGCAATAAAAGCAAGAATAAAAGCAATGGAAAATTATAGAGAGCATAGCATACAATTATATATTATAACCATGTGGTTCCCTCCGAGCGGAGACAGGCTGCAGAGGGGAGGGTTGAGTGAGGTTAGGATTTTATGCAGGAGAGAAAAGGTGACGGACTGAGAGAGGAAGTTTGTTCCAGGAGAGTGGACCAGAAACAGAGAAGGCTCGTGGACCATAGGTATTGAGCTTAGTGCGTGGAAAGCGAAGAGTCAGAGGATCAGAGGCAGAGCGGAGGGTACGTGAGGGAACATAGATCTCAAGTAGGCTTGACAGGTAATCGGGGGCTGCGTTATTGAGGCTTTTGTAGCACATGGTGTCTAGTTTGTACTGTATGCGCTTTGATACAGGGAGCCAGTGAAGTTGTGCCAGGAGAGGAGATATGTGGTCAGCTTTTTTCTTTTTGAGTACAAGGCGTGCAGCATTGTTTTGAATGCGCTGTAGGATGTGAATGGTGGAGGCAGGAAGACCAGACAGGAGTGAGTTGCAATAGTCAATGCGAGACATTATGAAGGAGAGAACGAGTTTTGCAGTTGTTTCGACAGAGAGATACTTCCTGATCAGCTTTATACGATGGAGATGATAGTAGCAGGATCTGGCAGTTTGAGAAACAAAGTTGTTCATGGAGAGGGTAGAGTCAATGCAGACACCAAGGTTTTTAGCTGAATCAGAAATGCTGGTGGACAGATGTGGGAACCAAAGGGTTAAGTTTTGCTTTGCTAGCATGGTTGACAATGCAGGATGCTGGTGGATAGATGTGGGAACCAAAGGGTTAAGTTTTGCTTTGCTAGCATGGTTGACAATGCAGGATGTTGGTGGACAGGTGTGGGAACCAAAGGGTTACGGTTTTGCTTTGCTAGCATGGTTGACAATGTAGGATGCTGGTGGACAGGTGTGGGAACCAAAGGGTTAAGGTTTTGCTTTGCTAGCATGGTTGACAATGCAGGATGCTGGTGGACAGGTGTGGGAACCAAAGGGTTAAGGTTTTGCTTTGCTAGCATGGTTGACAATGCAGGATGCTGGTGGACAGGTGTGGGAACCAAAGGGTTAAGGTTTTGCTTTGCTAGCATGGTTGGCAACGCGAAATGCTGGTGGACAGGTGTGGGAACCAAAGGGTTAAGGTTTTGCTTTGCTAGCATGGTTGGCAACGCGGAATGCTGGTGGACAGGTGTGGGAACCAAAGGGTTAAGGTTTTGCTTTGCTAGCATGGTTGGCCACGCGAAATGCTGATGGACAGGTGTGGGAACCAAAGGGTTAAGGTTTTGCTTTGCTAGCATGGTTGGCAATGCAGGATGCTGGTGGACAGGTGTGGGAACCAAAGGGTTAAGGTTTTGCTTTGCTAGCATGGTTGGCCACGCGAAATGCTGGTGGACAGGTGTGGGAACCAAAGGGTTAAGGTTTTGCTTTGCTAGCATGGTTGGCAACGCGGAATGCTGGTGGACAGGTGTGGGAACCAAAGGGTTAAGGTTTTGCTTTGCTAGCATGGTTGGCCACGCGAAATGCTGGTGGACAGGTGTGGGAACCAAAGGGTTAAGGTTTTGCTTTGCTAGCATGGTTGACAATGCAGGATGCTGGTGGACAGGTGTGGGAACCAAAGGGTTAAGTTTTTGCTTTGCTAGCATGGTTGGCAACGCGGAATGCTGGTGGACAGATGTGGGAACCAAAGGGTTAAGGTTTTGCTTTGCTAGCATGGTTGACATCGCGGAATGCTGGTGGACAGATGTGGGAACCAAAGGGTTAAGGTTTTGCTTTGCTAGCATGGTTGGCAAGGCGGAATGCTGGTGGACAGATGTGGGAACCAAAGGGTTAAGGTTTTGCTTTGCTAGCATGGTTGGCAAGGCGGAATGCTGGTGGACAGATGTGGGAACCAAAGGGTTACAGTGGGCAGCGAACAGGCTGACAGTGTTAACGTTGCTGGCTGGGATTGAACTCCAGATAAGGGATCTTGGGTCTACAGCTCTGCCAGTGGATCCAACCAGCTTGTAGTGTTTGTGTAGGGTGGGTGTGTGTGTAGGGGTGGGTGTGGTGTGTGTGTGTGTGTGTGTGTGTGTGTGTGTGTGTGTGTGTGTGTGTGTGTGTGTGTGTGTGTGTGTGTGTATGTATGTGTGTGTGTCCGTATATGTGTGTGTGCGTGCACATGTGTGTGTGCGTGCACATGCGTCACTCTCTGTGTGGTGTGTGTGTGTGTGTGTGTGTGTGTGTGTGTGTGTGTGTGTGTGTGTGTGTGTTTCATGCGTGTATACAGCTGTCTGCGTCTGCCTTTAACCTCATTGTGTGCGCATACACAAGAGCGCATGCGTGGGTGCCAGGGTTGCGGCCCATACTTTCCACAACTATTCTGACGTGTTTTTTTTGGTTTTGTTTTTTCTATTTTTCTGTTGTTCAACGGCACCCCCCCCCCCCCACACCCCTACCCCTTTCTTTCATGAAGCCCTGTGACCTTTACAGTCAGGGCAGGTGAGAAGGCAGACGACAGGTCCACGTCTGGTGGGCCAGGAGCAGACCACGTTCCTTTCCTTGTGGACGACAGTGTCGCCCTTGACACTTCCTGAAACACGATCCGGCCATCACACACCAACCACAACAACAACAACAACAACAACAACAACAACAACAACAACAACGGCTGTGGAGATAGCCAGGGCCTTTTCCCTTCTACGTCTTTGCTGCAGCCGGTCATTATGACCTCTCACCCCATACCCCCTCCCCCCCCCCACATCCCTCTGGCTGAATGGTTAAGACATTGGACTTCATTTAGATGTTGAGTTCAATCCTATGAGGAAAATGCGTGGTGAGTAGAGTAGAGTTTTTTCCTGTCTTGTAGGTTGACGTAATTATGTGCACATCTGCTTGTGTCTGAAACGCTCTCATCGTCGTGTGTGTGTGTGTTTGCATATTGGTTACTGCACATTCTACCGTTGGCGTGTAGGACAGCAACGAAGGTTCTCCACTTGTGTCTGTCCTGGTCCAGCTTGTGTACAGTACCCCAGGTGTGTTTCAGAGCCTTGAGGTCAGCTGTTCATTCGTTCTTTGATTTAACGTCTTTTGGCTGTTGGCGATATAAGACGTGTGTTGTTTTTCACCAGGTGTTATTGGGTCTTCCTGTCTTATGTCTTCCTTCTGGTGTCCATGGTGAAGGACAGTGTGGGTCATGTTATCCTGCTGTCTTCACACAGTGTGTCCAGTCCATCTCCGTGCTCTTTTCTTGATGATGGTGTGCATACTGTGTTGACTGTATTCAGCAAGTAGTTGTTGCTTGACCATGGTGTTGGGCCAGAAGATTGGCACAGGTCTTTGGAGGTTGGTTGTGTGTGAGGTTGACAGCTTGGTAAGCTGGCTGTCTGTCATTGTCCAGCATTTCAAGCCATAAGGTAGTAGGGTGGAAAGGACACAGCTGTAGTACGGTGTCAGCTTGGTGTTGGTGCTGTACTGGGGGACCTCCACACATTGTGTACATGTAGCATTGTGAGGTGTGTTTCTGCCCTTTCTGAGATGATTCTTGATATGAATGCTCTTTTGTCATGTCTGACAGTGCTGCCAAAGTAGGTGAATTCTTCATTTGTGGGTAAGTCGGGTCGTTTGTGGTCTTCAGTATCTGCCAGTTTGGAACTTGTTCCTTTGCTGTATGACAGAATAGTGGCATGGTTTGTCCAGGGTCATAGTTTGTCCACATCACATTGTTGGTGTCCTGTGTTTCTGTGTCCTGTTTTCCACAGCTTCAATATTAGTGCTGCTGTAAGCAGGTGTTGGTCACTGCTGTCATCGGCTTCCGCTTTTCCACAGACTGCTCTGCTGAGGGTGTCAGCCAGGTACATCTCAGATCCACGCTTGTACACCACTATGTACCTGAACTTCTGAGTAGCATCCTCTGAATCCTCTTTGGTGCTGAGAGCAGGCTCTTCATGTGAATGGTCTCTAGTGGTTTGTGGTCGGTCTCCACCAAGATGTCTCTTCCATAGACGTATCTCTCAAACCTATCCAGGCCGAAGAGTATTGCCAACATCTACTTTTCTATTTGAGCATAGCATTTTACTGTCTCGGTCAAGGTTCGTGGTGCGTACTGAATCGGTTGACCATCCTGCATGAGACAAGCTCCAAGTCCAAACTGTGAAGCATCACACTGAAGGGTGGTCATACACTTTCCTGAAGAGTCAAAGTAGCGAAGTACCGGTGGCTCAGAGAGTATCGTCTTCACTTTCTTCAGGGCTTCTCCGTGGACGTCTTCATCCCATCTGAAGTGGACGTCTTTTTTTACCAGTTCTCTGAGTGGTGCTGCTGCCTCAGACAGGTTTGGTGCAAATTTCTGAAGGTATCCGACTACACCGAGTAGTCTCTTGAGAAGATGTGCCTCAAATATGATATCTCTGTTTGTTTCATCTCAATCTTCTCCTTGTTGAGTTTGATTCCAGTCTCTCGGCATCGTTGTAGCAAACGGTTCAGGTTGGTATCATGAATTTGTGCTCTTGCTTCGTCGGTTGGTCCTCTGCCAAAAACAAAGATGTCATCATGAACCGCCATTACGCCTGGCATCCTGCCAGAGCGATGTCAATCCTCCTCTGGAATTTTTCTGGGGCTGGTGAAATTCCAAAGGGCATTCGTTTCCATCGGTATTTGCCAAAAGGCATTTCAAATGTTGTCCGGTAGCTGCTACCTTCGTCCAGTTCAACGTGCCAAAACCCTTTTTTCGCGTCCAGGTGTGTGAAGTATTTTGCATCTTGGAGGAGAGGCAATACGTCATCAATGGTTGGCATGGGGTACTCATTTCTCCTGAGGGCTTTGTTCAGTGGCTTAGGGTCGATGCACAGTCTGACTTTCCCATTGCTCTTTGTTGTTACGACCAAACTGCTTATCCACTCCGTTGGCGTGTCTACTTTAGTGACCACGTCCAGTTTTTTTCAACCTCTTCAGCTCGTCCTTCACTTTCTCTTGCACTGCTATCGGCCACTTTCTGCAAGGCATCTTCACTGGAGCAATACTGGGGTCTGTTTCTAGGTGTAATTTCCTTCTAGTTTTCCTTCTCCTTCAAAGACATCGCTGTATCTTGTGAGCATATCTTTTGCATTTTCCTCCTCTTTGTGATAAGCCGCTATCGTTGCAATGTTCTCTTCATTGATCGTCAACAATTGCATGTGCTGTACAGCTTTCAGTCCCAGTACTGGCTTACAGTCCGTTTTGGTGATCGCGAAGTTGACTTTGTATTTCCTTCTGTTCTTGGGGTTTTTCACTCGCAGCACTATCTCCCCCACAGGCTTCATTTCTGTTCCGTTGAACATCACCAGCTTCTTCTTAGTCTCTTGCAGGTCAGACTTTCTTTCATCTCCTGTGACTTCTCTGTACAGGCTCTCAGACATCACGTTTGTTGTTGCACCTGTGTCAAGAAGAAATGTTACCGGCATCTCATTTATCAGCATTTTTGCTCATATGTTTCTCTCCTTTTTTTCTGGTTTTGTCTTCGATCTTGAGGATTTCATTATCACTTTTAATGTCAGTCTCTTCTTCTTGGAAGTGCCGAAATCTTGTTTTCTTTTGATTTTTCTTGGGCGTTCTGCAGCATGAAGCAAAGTGATTATTTCCTCCTCAAGCTTTGCATTTTCTTCCAAATGCTGGACATTTCTCTTTTGCTCTTGGGTGCTTTCCACCACAATATCCGCATTTTTCTCTGTACTCTGGTTTGTTTCCTTTGCTATACTGCTTTGCTGTCTTCTTTTCTTTGAAAGCTTGGACTTCCTGCGTGTCCTGCGTTTTTCTCATCATTTGGACGGTTTGATGTTGACTTGATTCATGCGCTCTGCACATATCAATACGTGCAGTCAGTGTCAGCTGTCGCACTTCCAGTAATTTTGATCACAGAGTCTCGTCATGTACACCCAGTACGATTTGATCTCTCAACAGTCTGTCTTCCAGTGTACCATAGTTACAGGTCTTGATCAGTCTCCGTAGTTCTGCTATAAACTGCTCGATGGATTCTCCTGTTGCTTGATGTCTGCAGTTGAACCTGAATGCTTCGTAAGTTTCATTGGTTGAACCCACACAGTATTCTTCGAATTTCTGGAGAACGGTGTCAATGTCATTTCTTTCAGCTTCATTAGCAAATGCCAATCCTTCATAGATGTCCATAGCATCCAGCCCGATGCAAGAAAGAAAAACTGCTGTTCTGTATGTTGAGTCTTCTTCTGTCTGTTTTGTCACAATTTTATAGCTGTCCCAAAGCCTCTTGAATTTCCTCCAGCTGCTCTGCAGGTTTCCTCCATTCACATCAAGTTTAGGAGGCAAGGGAATCTTGGCATGTCGTCGACTGGCTCTTCTCTCTTCTTGTTCATCTTCCATGGTTGAACTTTTGTCTTCAATATTCTGGATTTTTGTTACGAGTTCGTAATCACGATTCTGACACCATCTTTCGTTCTTTCAACAGTCAACTAGGAAGACAGACCAATGCTTCTTCGTCTTTACTGCCCGCTGTCTGATTCTCAACTGTATATATATACATTTCACAGTGAACAGCAATCAGTTATCATTTAAACGAATATCATGCCGTGCTGCTATCGCACGCTGTTTACTGTTAAAACACGTCACATAGTGAGTGGTTAAAGCACGGCCTTTAAGACTTGCCGAGAAACCCGAGTTCGGCTCGTGGATCAGACCGGCAGTTTTCTCTCTCCCCCCCCCCCCCCCCCCCCCTTCCTTTTTATTTTATTTTCTGCCTCCTTCAGACTGTCCTTTAACGTGTGCAGACTGCTCTCCCTTGGCAGAGCACGCTACCGCAGTGGATCGCCAACTCCACCCACACCACCTCCCAAGTGGAGGTCTAGGATATAGTATATGGATTGAGATGATAAGCAATGTCTAGGTGATAGTATTTGGAATGAGATGATAAGCAATGTCCTGTGTGCAGCATTCGGTTAATGCACGTTAAAGATCACGTGCAACAAAGAAGATATCTTTGGCAACATTGTGTGAAAACCATGGTCACGTGGTGATGTAGATGCCGTCTATCCAACAGAGTAAAAACATCCTGTGTCCAGCATCAACTTCATGTATTGTACAGATCGCACAGCAGTCACCCTGCTGTCTCTGCTGACCTTCAGTCAAATATCCTGTGGCATGGATAGAAATAAATGCATGCAGGGGGAAAATGGGGGTGGCGCTGTACTGTGGCGCCGGCTGTGCCCTGCAGAGAGCAGTCAGAATATCACATGGTAAAACTACTGTGACAAGAAACAACGGTCTGCGATCGCCCTCAATTCATGCCGTGGTTTTATTTCAACTCAAGCTTGTTCGGTGTCAGCAGTAACCTTGTACAAAATCAGAATTGTTCATCATCATTTTGCACAAAAAGGATTGTTGTTGGAACAGGTCTTTTTTTTTTCTTTTTTTTTTAAGGATCATTGCACTCAGGGAGATTACCTTTGTGCTCACCTTTTTTTTTTCGTCCCATTTTTTACGCCACTTTAATGGCCACAGAAGCTGAAACAGTTTTCATTATGCGACTGTGATGATGTCGATGTGGATGACAACCATGATGCTATGGAGTTCCATCTAGGATAGAGACTGCGTGACAGGGTTGTACTCTACGCTTACTATCATAATATATCCTGGCGTCAACCAGGCCCGAGAGATACAGACACCTGCGGTGCTGGTCAGAAAATTTAAGCAACACCCTCAATGACGCATCCACGAAGTGGATGAGGCTCGACTGTGTGGTTCCAGTCTTCCCAATGAGCCCATAGCACGCCCAACTCTGGGTAGGAGCCGGTTAGAGCCGAAAGACCCCACAATGATATATTTTGGAAGGTACTGATGGGGATTCGAACCCACAACCTTCCAGTCAATAGTCCGTTGCGTTAACCACTACACCACTGGAACAGGCCTTCATAGCACACGGTTGTTGAGTGTGCCGCCATGTAGTAACACGGGGATCATGTAGTCAGACTTCAGTCACAGCACACATCTTGTTTTTATCAGTGGTCAGAGCGCCGTGGTCATACAGTAAGGGTTGTGGGTTCAAGCCTTGGCTGGGCCATATGTTCCACCCCTACACTCTTATAACACAGCCGTTGGTTCACCATCTGACATGTGAAATCCTGTTCCATCCTGCACCGTCACAAAGTGGCCTGTTGACTGTTCACCTTAATGTTTCCATCACTCTGGTGGCGTCAGGTTACTGTTTGATAGGATCAAGTTCTCTACCACCCCCTCCCAACCTCCGTCCATTTCAACACCCTGCCAGTGCTAAGGTTTTCGCACAGGCTCAAGGCGTCTGCTAGATAACGGATGGCAGGTTAGGGTGGAACATGTTTGGACTTGAACCAGTGTGATAATCCCTCTTGAACAAACACCAAACTCTACACACCTTAGAACAGCTCGACTGTCTTGTTGTGATTATTCATATTATTGTTGTTGTTGTTGTTGTTATGTCGATGTTCAGCGTAAGTGTGTGTCCAAATTGTAAATTGGAACCAGACAGGTCAATTTCCAGTGGCAGTTATGCCAAGATGTGCCGGCCATAGACAAGGGATATAACTCTGTCAGTACCAAGATCTGTCAGGTTTTATGGGGTAGCTGCCCTTTAGTTGTGTATACTTTCATTGTGTTGCCTTCTGTAATTTTCCTTTCCTCAAAAATTTTATTTCGTATTACACAGAAGGGTGTGTGTGTCGCTCTACCAATTGTGTGACTGAAATTTCCTCAGCTCTTTAGGGGTGGATCTTGCCCAGCTTTTGGTTAAAGATGAGGACAGTGGTGGACTTGCCATTGACAAGATGTCATAGTCATGGTCGCACACACACATCAATTAACCAACCAACCAACCACCAACCAACCAACCAACAAGCCCAAACCAAACCCAAATAAAAATGCAAAAAAATGGAAGATTTTTAGAATACTATGACCATCTTCGGTGGTTTTTTGTTTGTTCGTTTTTTTTTGTTTTTTGTTTTTGCTGCCATGTTGAGAACAGGGACATCATTGTTGTGGCGTGACCATCTTGTTTTTGTGTTGTGTTTTGTGTTGTTATCGTTGTTTTTGTTATTTTGATTTATTTTGTTTTGGTGGACTTTGGTTTTTTGGTTTGTTTTTTGAAGGATTATCTGTCGTAATCAGTTTCATTTGATGACCACAGAAACTTTGGGACAGTTTTTACAATGCTAGGATGAGGATGATAATCACGATGCTATGGAGTTCCGCGTAGGACTGAGGCTCATGACAGGGCTGTACTGTACGCATACTGTCGTAGTATATCCTGGTGCTAATCAGGCCTGAGAGATACAGACACCTGCGGATATGGTCAGAAGATTTGAGCAACCACCCTTACTGACGTATCCATGAAGTGGATGAAACTGGACTGTGTGGTCCCAATCTTCCCAATGAGCCCGTAGCATGCTCAGCTGGGCTCTGAGTAGGAGCCGGTTGCAGCTGAAAATAAATCCCACGATGATTTTTGAAGGGACTGATGGGGATTCAAACCCACAACCTTCCAGTCGGTTGTTCGTTGTACTAACCACTATAGCACGGCAACTGGTGTGCTCCTTTTACTATCATCATAATGTATCGTGGTGTCAACCAGGCCCGAGAGATACAGACAGTGTTAATGGGTTTAGGTTGTTTGCAAGACGTGTGACTCGCTTTAATTTAAAAAAAATTAAATTTATTTGTCTTGTCTTGTCTTGTCTTGTCTTGTATTGAATACGCGTTCACTTAGGTTTACTTGTTCTTCTGGTTTATTTTTCTTGTTGTTGTCGGTATTGCTGTTGTTGTTGTTGTTGTTGTTGTAGTTGTTGTTGTTTAATACTGCACGTGCCCTTCTTGGTCCCTTTTGGCCTGTAAGTCACAGAACATGTCACGTGACACACAGCATACATGACACGTTACAGTAAATAGTTCAACTAATAGTTGATGGATAGGGGATGTGAGGGCACAGAAGAAGAGGCAACAACATAACAGTAAGGGGTTAACTGTTGATATATACAGTAAATAGTTCAACTAATAGTTGATGGACGAAGGGGAGTGTGAGGGCACAGAAGAAGAGGCTACAACATAACAGTGAGGGGTTAACTGTTGATGTATACACAATATACTGTTAGTGTTTTCACAGATGTATCAGTCTTTCACAAAATGAGACAGGAGCAATGTTTTTAAGCTTGTGGTGTAGCTGTACCGAGATGGCACATCTGTCTGTGTGTGTGTGTGTGTGTGTGTGTGTGTGTGTGTGTGCAGGCAGTGAAATGGTGCCCCTGAAAGTGACCTAGAGGTATTCTTAATGGTGCGCTTGTTTTACCTGCCGTTCCAACAACTAACACCACACTTGTGTGTGCATGTTTTGTCACATGTGTGTGTGTGTTGCGGTGTGTATGTTTGCGTGCACATGTGTGTTAGTAGAATGGTGGACCACTAACTGAAGTGGTGATATTGCTGTGTTTTTCAGCAGGTAAAGACATCATCATCATCATCAGGTGCCCTGCCCTGTAAAGACAGTTAACACAAAACACTTTGTTCACAGTGTAGGGGAGGGGAGGGGGTCAGGGAAGACGTGAACAATGGTTTCATTGTGTTCAGCATCCAGTGTGCGCATTGTTTCCAACACCCCGCAAAAATAAATATTGTTACACTTATATGTAGGCCTGTGTTTTAGCACACGGACATTGTCTGTTTTGGTGTATATGTACACACGGACATTGTCTGTTTGGTGTATATGACACACGGACATTGTCTGTTTTGGTGTATATGTACACACGGACATTGTCTGTTTTGGTGTATAAAGACACACAGACATTGTCTGTTTTGGTGTATATGACACACGGACATTGTCTGTTTTGGTGTATATGACACACGGACATTGTCTGTTTTGGTGTATATGTACACACGGACATTGTCTGTTTTGGTGTATATGTACACACGGACATTGTCTGTTTTGGTGTATATGTACACACGGACATTGTCTGTTTTGGTGTATATGTACACACGGACATTGTCTGTTTTGGTGTATATGTACACACGGACATTGTCTGTTTTGGTGTATATGACACACGGACATTGTCTGTTTTGGTGTATATGTACACACGGACATTGTCTGTTTTGGTGTATATGACACACGGACATTGTCTGTTTTGGTGTATATGACACACGGACATTGTCTGTTTTGGTGTATATGTACACACGGACATTGTCTGTTTTG
>CM060309.1:100215961-100258461 GCA_030674185.1 Monoplex corrugatus | reverse complement strand
TGATTTAGGGAGAGCTCTTGTCTGGACTTAGCTGTTCACAAAGCCGGTAACCGCCCTG
Source organism: Monoplex corrugatus (assembly GCA_030674185.1). Classification (NCBI taxonomy): domain Eukaryota; kingdom Metazoa; phylum Mollusca; class Gastropoda; order Littorinimorpha; family Ranellidae; genus Monoplex; species Monoplex corrugatus. The sequence continues at coordinate 100,258,403 of CM060309.1, read as the reverse complement.
CGGAAGAATGTGCCGATCCGTTCGTAGCGGTTGAGATCGCCCGACCTTTTCCGGCACTTGTGTAGGGAATTTCCGTCACTACTGGCCTTGCTGTCTTATCGCGCGTATGGTTAGAATCTTGGTCAGTCTCGCGTTGAATGTTCTAAAAAATAGTACGAGCATTCTGGGAGGCAAGGAACTTTCCATTCACTACTGAAAGACTTCGTACTGACGCTGTGCTACATTCGAATGCGAATAATAATAATAATAATAATAATAATAAGAGACCATTTATAAGCGCACATCTCTGCCTACGGCGGAGCTTATGACGTTTTACAATCATTCACTCACAATATTTCAATCTCTCGGACCTCACATACATACACTAAATACACAATACAAAGTAATAGAATAAATCCATAAAAATACTACATACGCTACAATCATACACAGATTCTCACACAAGTCCAAATGCACCCCACAACCCCCACGGCTATACCCCAAAGTACTGTGAGGCACATTGGGCTCTATAATCACACACCCCCACCCCCCACCTACCTACTATAACACACACACACACTAACACACCTTTTCTACTATTAGGCTGGGGGAAATGAGGTTGAACTTACTGATAATATTTTTGAAAGAGGTGAGTTTTTAGAGCTGTTTTGAAAGAAGAAGTCGATTTTAGGTGTCGGATTTCAAAGGGAAGAGAGTTCCAGATAGTGGGGGCTGCGAAGGAGAAAGAGCGATGTCCAAATGTTTTTGTGCGCACGCGTGGAACACGAAGCAATCTGGTATCAGCAATGGAGCGGAGATTTCTAGAAGGAGTATACACAGAGAGAGGATCAGCCAGGTAGCGAGGAGAGAGATGAGAGAAAAAAGAGTGGCATAGTGAGGCAAGCTTATAGTCAATGCGAGCTTGAACAGGCAACCAGTGAAGGGATTTGAGAATAGGTGTGACATGATCATGCTTGCGGGAACGAGAAACAAGTTTAGCGGCAGAGTTTTGTACTTTTTGAAGTTTGTCTAATTGATTTTGAGGACAGCCAGAAAAGAGGGAGTTACAGTAGTCTAATTTGGAGAGAACAAAGGCAGAAAGAAATGTTTTGGTAGCTTTACATCTAGCAGTGCAAATGCGAAAGGGTTTAAAAGGGATCCGTATCATTGAGTCTATCCCATATGTGCTACATCCAAATCTGCCAGCGGTTATATGGCAGAATCCCTGAGCCTGCGCACAACCTTAGGCACTGGTAAGGTCTTGAAATGGGAAGGTGCGAGGGGTAGACGGAACCTATGAAACAGTAAACTGACACCAGCAGAGTGATTGACACATTAAAGAGCAATTTCCGATGTTGCGGGCTGGAATTAAATCGAGATCAGGTTTGCAGTCCACGGATGTTTCACAAGAAGCAACCAACTGACGAAGAGAGAGAGCTGTTGATGTCAACCATTGTTTGGATGAGGGAGACAGAAAACGTGAATTACGAAGAGAGAGAGAGCTGTTGATGTCAACCATTGTTTGGATGAGGGAGACGGAAACGTGAATACGAAGAGAGAGGACTGGATTCAACATTGTTTGATGGGAGACGGAGAACGTGAATTACGAGAGAGAGAGCTGTTGATGTCAACCATTGTTTGAGAGGGAGACAGAAACGAATTACGAGAGGAGTTGATGTACATTGTTGATAGGGAGAGAAAACGAATTACGAAGAGAGAGGTGATGTAACATTGTTTGATGAGGGAGACGAAAACGTGAATTACAAAGAGGAGAGTGTTGATGTCAACCATTGTTTGGATGAGGGAGACAGAAAACGTGAATTACGAGAGAGAGAGTTGTTGTGTCAACCATGTTTGGATGAGGGAGCAGAAAACGTGATTCGAAGAGTAGAGAGTGTTGATGTCAACATGTTTGGATGAGGGAGACAGAAAAAAAAGAACTGGAGAGAAAAAGTAAAAGAGGTTGTTGATGTAAAACCAGTGTTTGGATGAGGGAGACAGAAAACAATCGAATAGGAAGAGAGAAGTGTTGATGTTAACCAGTACTTGGATAGGGAGACAGAAAAAAACAGAACTAGGAAGAGAGAAGTGTTGATGTTAAACCAGTACTTGGATGAAGGGAGACAGAAACAAAACAGAACTAGGAAGAGAGAAGTGTTGATGTTAAACCAGTACTTGGATAAGGGAGACAGAAAAAAACAGAACTAGGAAGAGAGAAGTGTTGATGTTAAACCAGTACTTGGATGAGGGAGACAGAAAAAACAGAACTAGGAAGAGAGAAGTGTTGATGTTAAACCAGTACTTTGCAAGATAGAAGAGGTGGAGTACGAAGAAAAAAAACAGAACTAGGAAGAGAGAAGTGTTGATGTTAAACCAGTACTTGGATGAGGGAGACAGAAAAAACAGAACTAGAAAGAGAAGGTGATGTAAACAGTACTTGATGAGGACAGAAAAAAACAAAATGGGAGAGAAGTGTTGATGTTAAACCAGTACTTGGATGAGGGAGGCAGAAAAAAACAGAACTAGGAAGAGAGAAGTGTTGATGTTAAACCAGTACTTGGATGAGGGAGACAAGGCAATGAACTATACATCTCCCCAAAGTCACCCGTTATAATTGATTGTGTATGTCCAGGTCTTGTGGGGACTTTTTCTTTCTTTCTTTCTTTTTCTTTCTTTCTTCATTTTTTTGCAGATGAATTCCAGGTTGTTTGTAAGTGGTGTTGTGGTGTTGTCTCTTTGTTTGGCTTGACCTAGGAGTGCTGTGGAATAATCTCACGTAGCAGTTAGTGCACTGTTGTCTTGCTGGGTGTTGGCTTGTGTGCTGCTTACTGAACTTTTTACCTGTTGTACGAATACCATGCTTATAACGCCCCCCCCCCCTTCATGGGGATGCCAGGGTCTCTTTTAGTATAAATAGTATCCCCCACCTTCTGGAAATTTCTGTGCTAGAAATTTCCTCTTTTCTGTCACTCTCTTTTGTTTCTGTCTTGTTCCTTTGCTTTCTGTCATTTCTACCTATCATTTTCTGCCTTGCTGGTCCATTCACCTGTATGTGTTCGATAAAGTCTTAGTACTTTTTCTTAGGATTGATAATTGGGTACATACATTAAGTGCATTTTTGGCTCTAGGGAGGTGAGATATGCGAAGCATTTTTAGGTTGTATTTTTTTTAATCCCTTGTGCGGTAAATTGGACGGAGGTCAACACCAGGAGCATGCCCTAAGATTATGTGACGAATGCATTGATATGTGTATTTAATTTTCTTTTTTTTTTCTCCTGTGGAAGTTTTGTGTGTTTTCAAGCGGTTATAGCCCTGGTATGCAGTCGGCTGGCTTGAAACACAACAACAATAACAATAACAATAACAATGCTTATAAGACAAAGAGTTGTGGGTTCAGTCCTAGGGACTGACCACGCCTTTCTACAGACTACTTGCTTCCTTTGATACATGGACTCAAGATCTGATATCTCCAGTTCACTCCCAGCCTGCAGTGTGAACAACTGGCCTGTTGGCTGTCCTATCATTCTGGTGGTGGTAACTTATATTCTCATTGGTCCCTTCCTCTCACCACCCCCCCCCCCCCCATCCCCTTCTTCCAATTTCAATAGGGTTTTGCACAGGATGAAGAAGATGACCGTCAGACAGTTGCTGACAGATTGGGTGGAGCGCGTGTGGAATTGTCCGAGCGTGAGGACTTCCTCTTTGATAAACTCCAGACTTCACACTTGTGTGCTTGTTTACCTATTGTTTCTTTGTGTTTAGTATGTGTGCCATGTGCTAACAAGAGAGCAGTGTGTGTGTGTGTGTGTGTGTGTGTGTGTGTGTGTGTGTGTGTGTGTGTGTGTGTGTGTTATAATCAGAATAGTTAAGGCGACTAATGTTGGAGTGTCGTACATAAACCATGGCGTCAGGACTTGTTGTTGTTGTTGTTGTTGTTGTAGTTGATTTGTTTGTTTGCTCGGTTTTTGTTTGTTTGTTTGTCGGTCAGTTGGCGTTCGAGACCTCCTTCTCTCTCTCTCTCCGCCCCCCTTTTACCCTATCCCATCGGCCATGACCCTCCATCTGTACACCGCCACCATCACCATCATCATCACCATCATCATCACACAAACAGTTAACCCTTTCCTGTCCTCATCCTGCCCTGTACGTCAGCGTCATACAGGAAGCTGGTGGATAGGGTGAGGGAATGAATGGCTTGAAGGCATACGTCACATGCATGCCTCTAGATACACACACACAACACACACACACACACACACACCACACACACACACACACACACACACACACACCGTACGCACGCACGCACGCACGCTGTTGAAGTATTGTGTATGTTTTGAACTGGTTGTAGCCTTGATATGGGTCTACGTAGTCTGCTGGGCTCTAGACAACAAAACAAGAACAATAATAATAACAATAAGGTTACCATCGTCATCAACAGCTGTTGTTTTGTCTTGTTTTGGGAGTGGTACCATCAGGCAGGCATGTTAATTTCTCTTGATTGTAGAAGCAACGTATGAACTGAACGGAAACACGCACACACACACACACACACACACAAACACACACACACACACACACACACACACACACACACACACACACACACACACACACACACACACACACACACACACACACTATCACATATTCTCTTTCTGTTCCTTCATCTGTCCCCCTCTCCCCTCTCCCCCTCTCCCCTCTCCCCCTGCCTCTGTGTGAGTGTAGACTGTAAGAGAACATTACTTTGATTATGGCACTGTTCTCGAAAGATACAACTGTTTTTTCCTCTCTGTCTGTCTCTCTGTCTCTGTCCCTCTTCTCTCTCCCCCTTCCGTATGTCCGTGGATTTCCGTGTGTGCTCTGTTTCATATTATTGAATTATTGATGTGCATCTTTTCCAGTAAGTTTATGTTCTGGGCAGGTATGTAAATAGCAACAGCGAGTGTGAAAAAACTAAAAGTTTCTAAGCGAATAACTTCTGCCGTGGGAAATCGTTTGTCTTTGTCTGTCTGTCTCCCTCTTCCTTTCTTTCTCGCTTTCTCCCCTCTCCCTCTTCCCTCTCCCTCTCTATGTCTCCCTCCCTCTCCCATCATCTCGTTGAACTTGGTGACATTCTGGTGCAAGTGTCTCAAAGTGATGTAGGATGTTTGGCAAAAGGATGTTGGCATGCTTTAATAAATAATGCTGAACCTACACGTGATGCACTTTGTGATTCACACCACTTGATGAAGGCCTGTGACCTGAATGAGTAAATCATCTTATCTACTCTCTCTCTGTCTCTGTCTCTCTCTCTGTCTCCGTCTCTCTGTCTCTGTCTCTCTCTCTCTTTCTTTGTCTCTCTCAGTCTATCTCTTTCTCTTTTTCTCTCTCTCGCTTTCTCTGTCTCTCTCTTTCTGTCTCTCTCTCTTTCTCTCCGTCTGTCTGTCTGTCTGTCTCTCTGAGTCTTTGTCTCTCTGTCTGTCTGCCTCTCTCCTCCCTCTCTTTCTCTCTGTCTCTGTCTGTCTGTCTCTCTTTCTCTGTCTATTTCTCTTTCTATCTCTCGCTCTCTCTCTCTCTCTTTCTTCCCCCTCACCCCCCCTCTCTTTGTGTTGTGTCTGTGTCCTTGGTGACTCGCTGAATAACAAAAGCAATTGTTCGCTTGTGGCTCGTAAATGAAATGTGTCCTTGTTCTGGATTTTTATTCCGATTTTTTTTTTTACATCTTATTTCCCTTGACAACAGGAAATCTTTTGCGTCGTTCCTTCTTTCTTCTCTGTCTGCTTGTACAGTAATGGGTGTCGTGGGCAGAAAGACTTGACGGTCAGCAGCTTGTACAGTAATGGGTGTCGTGGGCAGAAAGACGTGACCGTCAGCAACTTGTACAGTAATGGGTGTCGTGGGCAGAAAGACGTGACCGTCAGCAGCTTGTACAGTAATGGGTGTCGTGGGCAGAAAGACTTGATGGTCAGCAGCTTGTACAGTAATGGGTGTCGTGGGCAGAAAGACTTGACGGTCAGCAGCTTGTACAGTAATGTGTGTCGTGGGCAGAAAGACGTGACCGTCAGCAACTTGTACAGTAATGGGTGTCGTGGGCAGAAAGACGTGACCGTCAGCAGCTTGTACAGTAATGGGTGTCGTGGGCAGAAAGACTTGATGGTCAGCAGCTTGTACAGTAATGGGTGTCGTGGGCAGAAAGACTTGATGGTCAGCAGCTTGTACAGTAATGGGTGTCGTGGGCAGAAAGACTTGATGGTCAGCAACTTGTACAGTAATGGGTGTCGTGGGCAGAAAGACTTGATGGTCAGCAACTTGTACAGTAATGGGTGTCGTGGGCAGAAAGACGTGACGGTCAGCAACTTGTACAGTAATGGGTGTCGTGGGCAGAAAGACTTGATGGTCAGCAGCTTGTACAGTAATGGGTGTCGTGGGCAGAAAGACTTGATGGTCAGCAGCTTGTACAGTAATGGGTGTCGTGGGCAGAAAGACTTGACCGTCAGCAGCTTGTACAGTAATGGGTGTCGTGGGCAGAAAGACTTGATGGTCAGCAGCTTGTACAGTAATGGGTGTCGTGGGCAGAAAGACGTGATGGTCAGCAGCTTGTACAGTAATGGGTGTCGTGGGCAGAAAGACTTGACGGTCAGCAGCTTGTACAGTAATGGGTGTCGTGGGCAGAAAGACTTGATGGTCAGCAACTTGTACAGTAATGGGTGTCGTGGGCAGAAAGACTTGATGGTCAGCAACTTGTACAGTAATGGGTGTCGTGGGCAGAAAGACTTGATGGTCAGCAACTTGTACAGTAATGGGTGTCGTGGGCAGAAAGACTTGATGGTCAGCAGCTTGTACAGTAATGGGTGTCGTGGGCAGAAAGACTTGACCGTCAGCAGCTTGTACAGTAATGTGTGTCATGGGCAGAAAGACTTGATGGTCAGCAGCTTGTACAGTAATGGGTGTCATGGGCAGAAAGACGTGATGGTCAGCAGCTTGTACAGTAATGGGTGTCGTGGGCAGAAAGACTTGATGGTCAGCAGCTTGTACAGTAATGGGTGTCGTGGGCAGAAAGACTTGATGGTCAGCAGCTTGTACAGTAATGGGTGTCGTGGGCAGAAAGACTTGATGGTCAGCAGCTTGTACAGTAATAGGTGTCGTGGGCAGAAAGACTTGATGGTCAGCAGCTTGTACAGTAATGGGTGTCGTGGGCAGAAAGACTTGATGGTCAGCAGCTTGTACAGTAATGGGTGTCGTGGGCAGAAAGACTTGACGGTCAGCAGCTTGTACAGTAATGGGTGTCGTGGGCAGAAAGACTTGACGGTCAGCAACTTGTACAGTAATGGGTGTCGTGGGCAGAAAGACGTGACGGTCAGCAACTTGTACAGTAATGGGTGTCGTGGGCAGAAAGACTTGATGGTCAGCAGCTTGTACAGTAATGGGTGTCGTGGGCAGAAAGACTTGATGGTCAGCAGCTTGTACAGTAATGGGTGTCGTGGGCAGAAAGACGTGATGGTCAGCAGCTTGTACAGTAATGGGTGTCGTGGGCAGAAAGACTTGACGGTCAGCAACTTGTACAGTAATGGGTGTCGTGGGCAGAAAGACTTGACGGTCAGCAACTTGTACAGTAATGGGTGTCGTGGGCAGAAAGACTTGACGGTCAGCAACTTGTACAGTAATGGGTGTCGTGGGCAGAAAGACTTGATGGTCAGCAACTTGTACAGTAATGGGTGTCGTGGGCAGAAAGACTTGACCGTCAGCAGCTTATACAGTAATGGGTGTCGTGGGCAGAAAGACGTGACCGTCAGCAGCTTGTACAGTAATGGGTGTCGTGGGCAGAAAGACTTGATGGTCAGCAACTTGTACAGTAATGGGTGTCGTGGGCAGAAAGACTTGACCGTCAGCAGCTTGTACAGTAATGGGTGTCGTGGGCAGAAAGACGTGACCGTCAGCAACTTGTACAGTAATGGGTGTCGTGGGCAGAAAGACGTGACGGTCAGCAACTTGTACAGTAATGTGTGTCGTGGGCAGAAAGACGTGACGGTCAGCAACTTGTACAGTAATGTGTGTCGTGGGCAGAAAGACGTGACCGTCAACAGCTTGTACAGTAATGGGTGTCGTGGGCAGAAAGACGTGACGGTCAGCAACTTGTACAGTAATGGGTGTCGTGGGCAGAAAGACTTGACCGTCAGCAGCTTGTACAGTAATGGGTGTCGTGGGCAGAAAGACTTGACCGTCAGCAGCTTGTACAGTAATGGGTGTCGTGGGCAGAAAGACGTGACGGTCAGCAACTTGTACAGTAATGGGTGTCGTGGGCAGAAAGACGTGACGGTCAGCAACTTGTACAGTAATGGGTGTCGTGGGCAGAAAGACTTGACGGTCAGCAACTTGTACAGTAATGGGTGTCGTGGGCAGAAAGACGTGACGGTCAGCAACTTGTACAGTAATGGGTGTCGTGGGCAGAAAGACTTGATGGTCAGCAGCTTGTACAGTAATGGGTGTCGTGGGCAGAAAGACTTGATGGTCAGCAACTTGTACAGTAATAGGTGTCGTGGGCAGAAAGACGTGACGGTCAGCAACTTGTACAGTAATGGGTGTCGTGGGCAGAAAGACGTGACCGTCAGTAGCTAGAAGACCTAAAGTGGAGAAATACCATTTGACGTCAAGCTGTCTCTCATGCCATTGATCCAGGTCTTCCTTGGTCTCTCTCTCGTTTGAACTCCACACATCTGTTTGTTGAAACAACTGGTAGGGTCGCATTCCGGTCAGGTAAGCAAATCACTTAACCCTTTGACTCCTGCACCGTCCACCAGCATCCTGCACTGTCAACCATGCTAGCAAAGCAAAAACTTAACCCTTTGACTCAGGAAGCTGGTGGATAGGGTGAGGGAGCCAAAAGGTTAATTTTTTTTCAGTTGGTGGACAGTGTGCGGGAGTCAGAGGGTGAATATCTGTGCCGATGAATATGGTGGTGGACTGGTGCTGTTCTCGCCATTTCCTTTCTGTGTGGATGGGGCGACCTCTGGTGATGGATTGCCTCCCCTCCCTCCAGCTGCTACTGGGTGACGTGAAGGTTGGTGGTCACAGGATGTCAGTTGTCTATGTCTTGTGTCACTCCACTGGATGTGTTGAGGTGTGGCACCTTGTGCTGCTCCACGCTGAAGGTACCCTAATGGTCTGCCAGCTTGGTCTGTGAGCTTAGCCGTCATGTTCCATGGTACAAGGCTTGGTGAAAAGGCGCCTGACATCTCGACCTCGGGCGTTTATTTTCTGCAAGAGTTACCTGCGCTTAGCTGATGGCCAACACACCTACTGTATAATACCTCTTACTTCATCGTCATCATCATCATCATCATCATCATCATCATCATCATCATCATCATCATGTGCCGTGCGGCATGGCACTGACGATAATGGCCATCTATCCCTTGTCGCTGCATGTACATCTCCCACCCTCTGTCCTCAACCACACTGCAAGTCCGTCCAATATTTTCTCCCTGGGTCTACCTGGTGCTCTCTTTCCCTACAGCTTTCCTGTTGTGACTAGGTGCTCTAATTTCTCTTTCCTCATAAAATTTCCTCTAAATGTTGCTTCGCTTTTCCTAATCTTCCTCTGACATCAGCCCTGTGTTTTGTGTCGGAGTTACTAGACCTTAGCTTATGATCAAAAGACCTGCCCTGTGAGCACGGGAGTAATAGGGCTTCAGGCGGTCTTTGTCCTACTCATGGCTCCGTGAGAGGACATACAAGTATTTTTTCTAGGTATTACCCAACCAAGGGCAGCCCACCCCGTCCTGACAGAAAGTGTCGTTAGTAGGCAGGGATGGTGTAGTCATCCAGACAGCCTGGCTTATTTCAGAGACCTCAACTTTTCTCGGGGCCAGCATCATGAGAGTGGTGCTCATCTCCTGTGCCTTGCTTGCTTTACCTTCCCCAACTGTGCAAAAATCCAGGTGTGGATGGACTGCAGGCCGAACGCACAAGGTTTGTCTCCAGCGTGATTTGTTCCCTTCAGGGGTAAACCGTGCATTCTGATGGGGGAGGCAAGGGGGAGGGAGAAGGGATTTCTACCTTTACAAGGTGGCCCCTTACCAAGTCCAGAAGACATAGCCACGCCATTAATTAAGTCTTGGAGCAAGACAGATAATTTTTATGTAACACGCACATTCTTTGTTGCCACATGCTTCATCCCCCCCCCCCCCCCCGAGTTCAGGTAAGACAAAAACTGCTGAGAAAGGAAAAGGGAAAGTGGGGAGGGGGATTAATGCTCTGATATAAATGAGATTGTGAAGGACGAAGACTATATTAAGCTAGCTGTGCCATTAGCGCCCAGACCTTGTGCTTTTGTGAGTGTGGCAACAGCTACTTGCTGCTGTTGGCTTTCTCCACTTTCTGCTGTGAAACTTTCGGCAACTTTGTGCCTGTTGGTTTCTAAACATTGCTGTGCCTGTAAGGATAGATTGAAATCTTCAAGCAGCATTTGAAGACGAACTTGTGTAATGATCACCGTAAACAGTATAGATATAATACAATAGTAAATAAAAACTGTGTAGCAGCAATTGAAACTGAACTAACGTGATTATCAACATACAAGAGCTAAACTGGTTAGCAGTATTTACAAAGATAGGTCTAATTTGATTATCAGTTATAAACACAATGTTGTGTACAAGGACAGGTTTAAACCATTAAGCAGCGGTTAAAGAGAAACTGAAGGTAGTGTAGTTACCAACATAAATGTGATTTTGTGTATAAACATATCTGTAAATTATTTATCAACAATTAGTAATAAGCTTAAGTTGGTGTAATCATCAATTAAAATAGAATGGTTTTGTCACCTGATCAGAGTACAACCCCACCAGCAGGCTCAACAGGCACACGACAGAAAGATGTGAGGATTTCATGCCAGAGGCAGACCAAGGAAGACGGACTGAAGGCATGAAAGAGACCTTGACGTCACATGGCATTTCTCCACTTTAGACCTTCCAGCTCAGTGCTGTCAACTCTTTCTCCACGCGACACCGATGAAGGGGATACAAGCCAACAAAAAAGAAGAAAGACATAAATATCAACATAAACATGTTGGAGTTTGTAGTTTCAAGAGGGAGTTATCACACTCGGGGACATTTCCATACACACGAGCCACCCAAATCTGCCAGCAATTATCGGACAGACTCCCCGAGTCCGGGCAAATTATACGCGCTGACAAGATCTTGAAACAGGGAGGGTGGGAGGTGAGGGACCTATGACACGCTAAGCTGACACCAGCAGACTGATGGAAACATACAGACGGGCAACAAATAGTCCAGTGTTTAATGTTACAGGCTGGCAGTGAACGGAAGATATCAGATCTGGAGTCTGCAGCACTGTCCACAGATCAAACAAACCACCAGAAACATACTGGGGTATATAAGGACAGGCGTACATGATTTAGAAGTAACAAGAATTAAACAAAAGTAGTTGTGTTGTTCAAGTCTCCTGTCTTTGTGTAGCACCTTGGAGATGACTTGTTTCATTGGTTTGATTGTGGGTACAGCTTGAAAGGGTTGGACGGAAGGATTGGATTTAAAATGCCACTTTGACGGAACTGACTTGATTTAACCCTTTGACTCCCCACTCTGTCTACCAACTGCAAGAACTTAACCCTTTGACTCCCTCACCCTATCCACCAGCTTCCCACAGGAAGTTGATGGATGGTGTGAGGAAATGAAAGGGCGAAGTTTTTGCATTGTTTGCGTGGTTGCTAATGCAGGATGCTGGTGGACAGGATGCTGGAGTCAAAGGGTTAAAGTGTCAGAGACAATTCCATTGACGTATCTTTTGAGACTGACTCCTGCAACAGATAATGTCTGACACAGTTTGTTGTTCTTTTTTCTTCTTCTTCTTTCATTCATCTGTCCACTTGTACTGTCATGGCTGTCGCGGGGACAAAGAGTTGACGGTCAGCAGTGAGTTGAAGGCTTGAAGTGGACAAATACCTTGTGACGTCAAGGTCTGTTTCATGCCGTCTGTCCAGGTACTTCCTTGGTCTGCCTCTCGCTGTTGAGATGGTTAGAGCCCTGATATGGCTGTTTTGGCTGTTTGCAGTCAGCTGGGCTTTAGCCCTGATATGGCTGTTTGCAGTCAGCTGGGCTTTAGCCCTGATACGGCTGTTTGCAGTCAGCTGGGCTTTAGCCCTGATACGGCTGTTTGCAGTCAGCTGGGCTTTAGCCCTGATACGGCTGTTTGCAGTCAGCTGGGCTTTAGCCCTGATACGGCTGTTTGCAGTCAGCTGGGCTTTAGCCCTGATACGGCTGTTTGCAGTCAGCTGGGCTTTAGCCCTGATACGGCTGTTTGCAGTCAGCTGGGCTTTAGCCCTGATACGGCTGTTTGCAGTCAGCTGGGCTTTAGCCCTGATACGGCTGTTTGCAGTCAGCTGGGCTTTAGCCCTGATACGGCTGTTTGCAGTCAGCTGGGCTTTAGCCCTGAATAGGCTGTTTGCAGTCAGCTGGGCTTTAGCCCTGATATGGCTGTTTGCAGTCAGCTGGGCTTTAGCCCTGATATGGCTGTTTGCAGTCAGCTGGGCTTTAGCCCTGATATGGCTGGACTTTAGACAACAACAACAGCACGATGGCGACTGGTAATGATGATGATGATGATGATGATAATGATAACAATAGTAATGATAATGCCTAGACTCTATCGCTTGAAATCCACACTCTCTTGTGTTATAAAGAGTGTTATGCTCAATGAGACAGCTGGTAGGACTCCATTTTGGTAGATGACCAATCCACTTAATCCTCTGTTGATGACTTTGATGGCGGACTGGTGTTGTTCCCACCATGTGTCTGATCTTGGTGTTTCTGGTCATGTCACGTCTAGTCTTGTTGACAGCTCTTGTCAAACAACACATGTCACGTCTAGTCTTGTTGACGGCTCTTGTCAAACAACACATGTCACGTCTGGTCTTGTTGACAGCTCTTGTCAAACAACACATGTCACGTCTAGTCTTGTTGACAGCTCTTGTCAAACAACACATGTCACGTCTGGTCTTGTTGACAGCTCTTGTCAAACAACACATGTCACGTCTGGTCTTGTTGACAGCTCTTGTCAAACAACACATGTCACGTCTGGTCTTGTTGACAGCTCTTGTCAAACAAGACATGTCACGTCTGGTCTTGTTGACAGCTCTTGTCAAACAACACATGTCACGTCTGATCTTGTTGACGGCTCTTGTCAAACAACACACGTCACGTCTGGTCTTGTTGACAGCTCTTGTCAAACAACACATGTCACGTCTGGTCTTGTTGACAGCTCTTGTCAAACAACACATGTCACGTCTGGTCTTGTTGACAGCTCTTGTCAAACAACACATGTCACGTCTGGTCTTGTTGACAGCTCTTGGCAAACAACACATGTCACGTCTGATCTTGTTGACAGCTCTTGGCAAACAACACATGTCACGTCTGGTCTTGTTGACAGCTCTTGGCAAACAACACATGTCACGTCTGGTCTTGTTGACAGCTCTTGGCAAACAACACATGTCACAGGTGGTGATTTTGGTGCTGTGGGGGCTTGGTCAGGACCAGATCTGGCACTGGTATGTCAGGATGGGAATGAACATGGAACTGATAAGTTTGGTTTTTGTTTCACTAGGAAGGTTGGGGATGTTCCCGGAGTAGGGCAAGACCCAGCTGGTTTAGTTTGCTGCTCGTCTGTGAAGTCGCAGTTCTGCCAATGTTTGAAACTTGTGACAGCAGAAACTTATTCTTGTTGAGGACGACTCCAAAATACACAGGTGCACTTCCAAAGCTGTACGGCATTGACTTGAATGGACTGAACAAAGTGAATGTGATTTGATTTATTCTGTGTGTGGAGAGTGCTTTGTGTGTCACCACCTGTACAGTGGTGCCTGTGTATAGTGACTGTTGTGTCTGTTGGTTGATCATGAGGTTACAGCAACACCTGTCCCGTCGTCTGAGTCTGCAGGCTGTTCAGGCAGCAGGTATGTGTGTGTGTGTGTGTGTGTGTGTGTGTGTGTGGTGTGTGTGTATGTGTGGTGTGTATTTGTGTGGTGTGTATGTGTGTGTGTGTGGTATGCATACGTGTGTGTGTGTGTTTGTTTTGGTGTTGTATTGTGTGTGTATATATATTTGTGTGGTAGTCATTGATTTGATGTCTATTCACTGAAGTGGTTTTAGAACGAGCGAGAGAGAGAGAGAGAGAGGGAATAGGGGTGGGTGGTGGAATGGCAAAAAAAGGGGTGGGGGGGGAGGATATGTGTATATAGTCGGTCTTGAGAAAGGAAAAAGCAGTGGAAGTTTGTGGGGTGGGAAATAAACAAATGAAATCAGTTACCATAGCCGTGTGTATGTGAAGATTATATACACGAAACACAATGAGGAAATCCAGCTTACAAGCCAAACTGCTTGCTATAGAGGTTAGAACAAGAAGATTGGTGGGCACATCAGCCTGTGACCTGACGAAACAGCTCTCCAGTACTGGGAGAGAGAGGACCACAGCCCTACAGGCGATGACTGATTCAGCTACACACAGTTCCAGCTGGATGTGGTCAAGGAGGACCAAAAGTCAACTTCACAAGGCTTTTAAAGTTACAATTCCCCTGTATGTTGCCGTTGTCTGATGGCTAAGTGGTCAAGACATCTGTCACAAGTGTTATCTTGGGCCTTGGGGTGGCTGACCACTTGGCCTTGGGGTGGCTGACCATTTGGCCTTGGGGTGGCTGACCACTTGGCCTTGGGGTGGCTGACCATTTGGCCTTGGGGTGGCTGACCACTTGGCCTTGGAGTGGCTGACCACTTGGGGTGGCTGACCACTTGGCCTTGGGGTGGCTGACCACTTGGCCTTGGGGTGGCTGACCACTTGGCCTTAGGGTGGCTGACCACTTGGCCTTGGGGTGGCTGACCACTTGGCCTTGGGGTGGCTGACCACTTGGCCTTGGGGTGGCTGATCACTCGGCCTTGGGGTGGCTGACCACTCGGCCTTGGTCGGCCTTGGGGTGGCTGACCACTTGGCCTTGGGGTGACTGACCACTTGGCCTTGGGGTGGCTGACTACTGTGGAATCGCAGGTTCGAACCCAAGTGTAAATAAAAAAGAAGGTAGTGACAGCAGCGGGACATCCAGGAGTCATGACTTGCTTCAGGGGGCCTTCTCTCCTCTGAGGACTTTGTGCTGGCCAGTTGTCTCCAGGGTTTCTGGCCAGGTATTTGTAATGTGTGTCCCAGTGTTGTAGTTGTGTCATGTGTCCATGGTGTGTGCGGGGAGCTGAGTGAGAAAGACAAAGGACTGGCGTGCACTCCATTCACTATTCACAATTCACACACAACTGTCGTCTGTTTATTCCCACACAACTGTCTGTTTATTCCCACACAACTGTCTGTTTATTTCCCACACAACTGTCTGTTTATTCCCACACAACTGTCTGTTTTATTCCCACACAACTGTCTGTTTATTCCCACACAACTGTCTGTTTATTCCCACACACACTGTCTGTTTATTCCCACACAACTGTGGTCCGTGACAGGTCTTGCCATAGACAACAAGGCCGTACATGTGTGTGTCTGTCTGTCATTGTTCTCGTTCATCAGGGCGGGGTTTAGTCAACGCGGTTTTTCTTTGACACCTCTGTGCAAGTTACATCAAATCAAAAACATAGAAAACAGAGGTAAAACAAAATATGACTGCTGGATCTTGAGGGTAAAAACAAAATATTAAAAAACATTTTTAAAAGATCCTTTGGAGTATAAAACACAATGTTTCGAGCCCAGTTCTTTGTCCTTTGCCCAGGGCCTGGGCTCGAAACATTGTGTTTTATATTCCAAAGGATCTTTTACAAACAAAGTGTTTTTTAATAGAAAACAGAACATTGAAAGAGTTGACATTTCACATGCCTACAGAATACATACATTTATTATTATTATCTGTGCAGACAAATCCTCCGCTGACAGTAGCGACACTTCTCAGCAGCTGTCGGCCAAAGCCCTCCTGTCCTCCTCCACCTCCTCGGGCCAGCAGCAGGACGAGAAGAGGAAAGAGGAAGTGGAGGATGGAGAAGAGGAGGAAAGATGCTGCCTCAGGTTCACGTCATGTCGCTGGGTGGTGGGCTACATGTGCTGTGCTGCACGCTTCTCCCAGTCGGCCATCCGTCAGTGTATCGGCATGGCTGTCGTCTGCATGACCTTCAGGTCACAGGGCAATGTCGGCCACCACACCACTCCTCCCTCCACCTTCACCGACAGTGGGCATGGCGTCAACAACTCGGGTAGTGTGGACTACCATGGGGATAAGATAGTGAGTTTGTTTTCAGGGTTTTGAACTGTGTGTGTGTGTGTGTGTTTTTGTGTGTGTGGTGTGTGTGTGTGTTGTGTGTGTGTGTGTGTGTGTGTGTGTGTGTGTGTGTGTGTGTGTGTGTGTGTGTGTGTGTGTGTGTGTGGTGTGGTGTGTGAGTGAGTGTGTGTGTGTGTGTGGTGTGTGTGTGTGTGTTTGTATGTGTGTGTGTGTGTGTGTGTGTGCGCCATTTCCTACGTCACATCAAATGCTGGTAACAGAATGTGGGACAGTGCTTATAATGCTGTCTTGTTGTGTGGATGATGACGATGGGAACGATAGTCATGATGCTATGGAGTTCAGTGTGTATTCAGACGGCATGACAAACAGGCAGAACAGCAGACGTGCACTTTACAGTTACTGTTAGTCTGTCAGTACTTGTGGGCTTGTGGGAGCGTGAAAACACCCACCATGTGCCCACTAAAAACAGTAGTATGTAGACTGTGCAACAAAATACCGCCAGCACAGTGTGGGCAAAACAGCATGCACACACACACACACACACACACACACACACACACAACACACACACACCACACACAACACACACACAAAACACACACACACACAAACACGCACACCACACAAACACACACACACACACACACACACACACACACACACACACGAGAAAAATTGAATAGAAAGAAAAAATAAAAGCAGGCAGGGTAGAGAGAGAGAGAGAGAGGAGGGGGGTGGGGGGAAACCTGTCAAACACTGAGCTGACACCAGCAGAATGATTGGAGCTTTAAGTTGGCCACTGAACAGAGCAGTTTTTGTGTTGTGGGGCTGGGACTGTACTGGAGACCTGACACCTGGAGTCCACAGCTCTTTCAAGGGAGTTAACCAGCCTGACTGACATTTTCACGGAGCTCCAGGTTGTCTAATCACCCTGACCTCGTAAGAGAATGATGTGGTTAGAGTTCTCAGTTGTTCTCAGAACCAGCATTATGAGGGTGGCACCAGTCTCCTCTTCCTTGCTGCTTTATCTTGCCCAACCATTACCAGGATCGCCTATCATTCACGTGTAGGGTTTAGTGGAGGTTGAAGGAGTCTACCATCCCTGGTGGGGATGCCGGGGACTCTTCGGTATAAATAGTATCCCCACCTTATGGAAATTCTGTGCTAGAAATTTCCTCTTTTCAGTCCCTGTCTTTGTTTCTACCTTACTCCTTTGCTTTCTGTCATTTCTTCCTGTCATTTTCTGCCTTGCTGGTCCATTTACCTGTATGTTTTCTGTAAAGCTTTACATGCTTCCTCTTACGATTGATTTTTTTTATTGGGCACATGTATTAAGTGCAGTTTTAACTGTAAGAAATGTGACGTGCAGAAATAATTTGAAGTCATTTAGGCCAGTTTTTGTAAATGTGTTCTACCCTACTTAGTTATGTTTACATATTTGTAGTCGTTTATTTTGTAACCCTCTGGTGATAAATGGAGTGGTCAGTGCCAGGGTCTGGTGATAAATGGAGTGGTCAGGGTCTGGTGATAACTGGAGTGGTCAGGGTCTGGTGATAACTGGAGTGGTCAATGCCAGGGTCTGGTGATAAATGGAGTGGTCATGCCAGGGCTGGTGACAACTGGAGTGGTCAGGGTCTGGTGATAATGGAGTGGTCAGGTGTGCAGTGGTCATGCAGGTGTGATAATGGAGTGGTCAATGCCAGGGTCTGGTGATAAATGGAGTGGTCAGTGCCAGGGTCTGGTGATAACTGGAGTGGTCAGTGCCAGGGTCTGGTGATAATGGAGTGGTCAGTGCCAGGGTCTGGTGATAACTGGAGTGGTCAGTGCCAGGGTCTGGTGATAACTGGAGTGGTCAGTGCCAGGGTCTGGTGATAACTGGAGTGGTCAGTGCCAGGGTCTGGTGATAATGGAGTGGTCATGCAGGGTCTGGTGATAACTGGAGTGGTCAGTGCCAGGGTCTGGTGATAACTGGAGTGGTCAGTGCCAGGGTCTGGTGATAACTGGAGTGGTCAGTGCCAGGGTCTGGTGAAAACGGATGTCGTCAGGGCCTTCATAATGCGCAGATGCATTCATATGTGTACTTAATGTTAATTTGTTTTCCATTTTTGTTTTCAGTTGCAGGAGTTGTATTAGGTTATAACCATATATGCTCTGATAGCTGTGTGCAGTGAGTTGGGCGTTCAACAGTGATGATAATGAAGGTACTGCAGAGTTGGGTGGAGCACAGGTAGAAATGGTTTAGCAATGAGCCTAGAGTTGGGTGGAGCACAGGTAGAACTGTGTTTTAGCAATAACCCTCTCTTGACCAGACTCCAAACAGCAGACCCAGGACTGCCCTCACAAAGGGTTTATGTGCAGCAGGCCTTTGGCATGTGCCATTAAGGAAATAGTCTTGAGTGTAAACACTTGTTTGCAAAAAGTGAATGTGTCATCAGACAGGTCTACTGAAAACTACACTTGTTGATAACCTGAAGTATCATGTTCCATGTAACCTGTTGATAACCTGAAGTTACCATGTTCCTGTAACCTGTTGATAACCTGAAGTACGTGTTCCATGTAACTGTTGATAACCTGAAGTACCATGTTCCATGTAACCTGTTGATAACCTGAAGTATCATGTTCCATGTAACCTGTTGATAACCTGAAGTACCATGTTCCATGTAACCTGTTGATAACCTGAAGTACCGTGTTCCATGTAACTGTTGATAACCTGAAGTACCGTGTTCCATGTAACCTGTTGATAACCTGAAGTATCATGTTCCATGTAACCTGTTGATAACCTGAAGTATCATGTTCCATGTAACCTGTTGATAACCTGAAGTATCATGTTCCATGTAACCTGTTGATAACCTGAAGTACCATGTTCCATGTAACCTGTTGATAACCTGAAGTATCGTGTTCCATGTAACCTGTTGATAACCTGAAGTACCATGTTCCATGTAACCTGTTGATAACCTGAAGTCCGTGTTCCATGTAACCTGTTGATAACCTGAAGTACCATGTTCCATGTAACCTGTTGATAACCTGAAGTATCGTGTTCCATGTAACTGTTGATAACCTGAAGTATCGTGTTCCATGTAACCTGTTGATAACCTGAAGTATCGTGTTCCATGTAACCTGTTGATAACCTGAAGTACCATGTTCCATGTAACCTGTTGATAACCTGAAGTATCATGTTCCATGTAACCTGTTGATAACCTGAAGTATCGTGTTCCATGTAACCTGTTGATAACCTGAAGTACCATGTTCCATGTAACCTGTTGATGTTACATACTAGGATGTGTTTGGCAACAAACGGTTGGCCTAAACCTGTGTCATGAAATCCCAAGCCAAAGTGGAAAGTCATACATCAGTAGACAAATGAACAGGGGAAGTAACAGCTGTAGCTTTGGAGCGTGGTTAGTTCCCTTGGTTTGGCAACCTTTGAACATCATTGTTAAAACTGTTGTTGTAAATAGTAACATTCATTATGATTATAATATACAATCATTTATATAGCGCTATTCTCCAAACTAATGAAGACTTTGCTGCACATTACACATTTACAATACAGAATGCTAAACAGTAATACTGATATTATAACATGTACATACATACACACATAAAAACATACAGGTTCTAACAATACACACACATACCTATATATAGTGATAACCAAGGCTTGCAATGTTGTACTGACAGCGAGATTTGATTGGTAATCAGTGGAATACTTTTAGAAGTGGTGATGTGATCTTTAATATTATTATTAGTAGTAGTAGTATATGTTATTTTTATCATTATTATTCAGAGCCTGGAATTCGTCGCGGAAATCAAAATCGAAAATTGCTGGCAAGATTCTTTCGTTGTTCTGACTTGGATAAGCCTTCTAGCTAGTTTTGATGAATATGTCTGTGTATGAACACACTGAAACGATCTGCTGTGTATGATGGATCCTGATCTTGTGCCCAATGTTTATTAAATACTCTTGACTGATATTCATTGTGATTTTCAGTGTGTTAGATGCCTTTAAATTTGTCTCCAGAATGCCTCAGAATGCACAGATTTTAGTCTTGATTTTAAAATTTTCCGGGGGAGCATGCCCCCAGACCCCCCTAGAAGTTTCCTCTTTTTTTTTTCTTAGCAATACCAGGCTCTGATTATTATATTATTTATTATTATCATCGTCATCATCATTATTATTAACCCACCCCATGGAGATGCTGGGGGCTTTTTCAGTATAAATAGTATACCCACTTTCTGGAAATTCTGTGATAAAAATTTCCTCCTTTCTGTCACTCTCTTTGTTTCTGCCTTGCTCCTTTGCTTTCTGTCATTTCGTCCTATCATTTTCTGCCTTGCTGGTCCATTCACCTGTATGTGTTCGATAAAGTCTTACATGCTTTCTCTTAGGATTAATAATTGAGTGCACATATTAAGTGCATTTTTGGCTTTTAAGAAAATATGATATGCTGAAGCAATTTATGCCCGTTTTTGCGTACGTTTTAGGGTCCTTAGTTAATTTTATATTCATATTCAGGTATGTTCTTTAAATCCCTTGTGTGATAAATTGGACAGTGGTCAGTTCCAGGGGCATCTCTATAGATTATGTGCATGAATACATTGATATGTGGACTTAATTTTCTTTTCTTTTTCTTTTTCTTTTTCTTGTTGAAGTATTCCGTGTTTTAAAAAGGTTACAGCCCTGATATGGCTGTAGGCAGTTAAATGGGCTTTGAACAACAATAACAAGAACAAGTGTTTTTGTACAGCAATTTTCCAAGTTCCACTGGACGCCGGAGTTTGAGGGTCTGGTGCTGAACGCCTTCAACTTTGGTTTTTTCTTCTCCCCATCCTGGGCGGTTACATCGCCGGCACTTTTGGCGGGAAGCGCGTGGTGCTGGTGGCGCTCCTAGCGGGCTCTGTCTGCACTGTCTGCCTTCCTATCGCCGCCAGCTACAACGACCTCTTCATCGTCCTCCTCAGGGCAGTGGCTGGCATGTTCTTGGTGAGAACACTCACCCTGTAACCCTTTGTCTCCTTTGCTGTAGGGAGGGGAAAGGTGGGCGTCAGGTTAAGGGAGTGAAAGGGTCAAAGAAAACGTTTGACATCTGTGTTTTGTCGCCGGGGGTTTTACAGTTGGTGGTTGGCTGGTTGGTGTATGTGTGTCGTCTTCTGATTTTTGTTTTTGTTCATGTGCTGCAATTGTCGCTTGCACTCAAATACATGGAAGACTTGGTAGGTGTGGGGTTCAATCCTTCCTGGGTACACGAGTGGGCTTTTATAGTTTGTCTTTTTACCTCGCCATTCAGGCAGCCATAGTCCCTTTTCATGGGGGGGGGGGGGGGGTACTTGGTGTTTTCCGCCTGATTTGATAGGCCACTGAACACTGACAAGCATAGCCATGTTGGTTTATAACAACCATGTTGTGCATGCCTACATACATGAAGAGTGTTGAAACATACCGGCACACACTCACTTCTGTTGACGTGGAGACAGGTTTAACACAGACCATGTTTGTTACCTACATACGTGAAATGGTGTTAGACCTGTTGTACCACAGACTGTGACAACTATCGATGTTAGACCTTGTTGTTACAATACTGTACAACTATGGATTGACTTGTTGTTACCCATGACTGTGACATACATGGAGTAAGCTGTTGTTACAAATACTGTGACAACTATCGATGTTAGACCTGTTGGTTACAATGACTGGACAACACGATGTTAGACTTTTTGTACCATGACTGTGACAACTATGGATGTTAGACTTGCTGTTAAACATGACTGTGACAACTATGGATGTAGACCTGCTGTTACCACATGACTGTGACAACTATGGATGTTAGAACCTTGTTGTTACCACATGCTGTGACAACTATGGATGTAAGACTGTTGTTACATATACTGGCACAACTATGGATGTTAGACCTGTTGGTTACCATACCTGTTGTGACAACTATGATGTTAGACTTGTTGTACCACATGACTGTGACAACTATTGATGTTAGACCTTGTTGTTACCATGACAGTTGACAACTATCGATGTTAGACCTTGTTGTTACCACATGACTGTGACAACTATGGATGTTAGACCTTGTTGTTACCACATGACTGTGACAACTATGGATGTTAGACCTTGTTGTTACCACATGACTGTGACAACTATCGATGTTAGACCTTGTTGTTACCACATGACTGTGACAACTATGGATGTTAGACCTTGTTGTTACCACATGACTGTGACAACTATGGATGTTAGACCTTGTTGTTACCAATGACTGTGACAACTATGGATGTTAGACCTTGTTGTTACCATATGACTGTGACAACTATCGATGTTAGACCTTGTTGTTACCAATGACTGTGACAACTATCGATGTTAGACCTTGCTGTTTACCACATGACTGTGACAACTATGGATGTTAGACCTTGTTGTTACCACATGACTGTGACAACTATCGATGTTAGACCTTGTTGTTACCACATGACTGTGACAACTATGGATGTTAGACCTTGTTGTTACCATATGACTGTGACAACTATCGGTGTTAGACCTTGTTGTTACCAATGACTGTGACAACTATGGATGTTAGACCTTGTTGTTACCACATGACTGTGACAACTATGGATGTTAGACCTTTCTGTTACCACATGACTGTGACAACTATCGATGTTAGACCTTGTTGTTACCACATGACTGTGACAACTATCGGATGTTAGACCTTGTTGTTACCACATGACTGTGACAACTATCGATGTTAGACCTTGCTGTTACCACATGACTGTGACAACTATGGATGTTAGACCTTGTTGTTACCACATGACTGTGACAACTATGGATGTTAGACCTTGTTGTTACCACATGACTGTGACAACTATCGATGTTAGACCTTGTTGTTACCACATGACTGTGACAACTATGGATGTTAGACCTTGTTGTTACCATATGACTGTGACAACTATGGATGTTAGACCTTGTTGTTACCATATGACTGTGACAACTATGGATGTTAGACCTTGTTGTTACCACATGACTGTGACAACTATCGATGTTAGACCTTGTTGTTACCACATGACTGTGACAACTATCGATGTTAGACCTTGTTTACCACATGACTGTGACAACTATCGATGTTAGACCTTGTTACCACATGACTGTGACAACTATCGATGTTAGACCTTGTTGTTACCACATGACTGTGACAACTATGGATGTTAGACCTTGTGTTACCACATGACTGTGACAACTATGGATGTTAGACCTTGTTGTTACCACATGACTGTGACAACTATGGATGTTAGACCTTGTTGTTACCACATGACTGTGACAACTATGGATGTTAGACCTTGTTGTTACCACATGACTGTGACAACTATGGATGTTAGACCTTGTTGTTACCACATGACTGTGACAACTATCGATGTTAGACCTTGTTGTTACCACATGACTGTGACAACTATCGATGTTAGACCTTGTTGTTACCACATGACTGTGACAACTATGGATGTTAGACCTTGTTGTTACCATATGACATGTGAACAACTATGGATTGTTAGACCTTGTTGTTACCATATGACTGTGACAACTATGGATGTTAGACCTTGTTGTTACCATATGACTGTGACAACTATCGATGTTAGACCTTGTTGTTACCATATGACTGTGACAACTATGGATGTTAGACCTTGTTGTTACCACATGACTGTGACAACTATGGATGTTAGACCTTGTTGTTACCACATGACTGTGACAACTATGGATGTTAGACCTTGTTGTTACCACATGACTGTGACAACTATGGATGTTAGACCTTGTTGTTACCATATGACTGTGACAACTATCGATGTTAGACCTTGTTGTTACCATATGACTGTGACAACTATGGATGTTAGACCTTGTTGTTACCACATGACTGTGACAACTATGGATGTTAGACCTTGTTGTTACCACATGACTGTGACAACTATCGATGTTAGACCTTGTTGGTTACCACATGACTGTGACAAGTATCGATGTTCAGGTTACATTTGGACTGTTTTCCTTGGGAAAAGCCTGACACCATAGAGCAGCGTCACGTGTTTTCTTTTCCATGTGTGAATATTTTTGTTTAGTGTGTAAAGTCAATAGTGATACAACATTTGGACACAGGCACCTTTGTTGCTGTGGGATCTTTGATGTGCGTTACATGGAGAGGGAGGGAGAGAGAGAGAGAGGAGGGCGGGGAGGGGCATGTAGGCCTATAGTGTATGTCAGAGTGTAGGCATATAGTGTATGTCAGAGTGTAGTCCTATAGTGTATGTCAGAGTGTAGGCCTATAGTGTATGTCAGAGTGTAGGCCTATAGTGTATGTCAGAGTGTAGGCATATAGTCTGTCAGTGTGTAGGCATATAGTGTATGTCAGAGTGTAATAACTAGGTGTGTTGTGTGTTGTCCCCAGGGAGTAGTGGACCCCTCTATCCAAGCTCTGTGGGCCAAATGGGCACCAAAGAACGAGAAGGCCAAGCTGACCACCTGTTCCTACACAGGGCTCAGTCTGGCGGGCATTGTCACCTTCGTCATCTCTGGTGAACTGTGTGGTATAGACATTCACAGCGGCTGGCCCTTCATTTTCTACTTCTTTGGTGAGTGGACTCATGTCATGTCATGTCGTGTCATGTGTGTGTGTGTTCAAACATATCATACATGTACTCCTTTGGGAGTTATACTGGTAAAGTGATTTGACAATGTGTAACATGATATGTCCAAACACTATCCACTTCTTTGCTAAGTTTTGAAGTGATACAGTGTGGTGTGGTATGTCAAAACATATTCTATTTTGGCGAGGTATGATGTGATATGGTATGGTGTGATATGTTATGATGTGGTATGATATATGACAAACATACTTCATCAAGTATTATGATACGATGTGGTATGATATGACGTACAATATTTTGTGATTCATGATGGCATATGTGATATATGATACGATGATATAATATAGTAGGATACAATAAAGTATGTGCCAAACACATTCTTCTACATTTGTCAAATGTGACCCTTTGCAATGATGACGATTATACTTGAATTTTTTATTCTATTTTTATTTGAATTGTTGGTCAAGTGATTTGGCTTTGTTCTCAACCATTTTCTGAATATTCCTGCAGTTTGGTTTACCAGACACTGGTCCCTTGATTCCTTGTTTATTTATGTGTTTTGATTGAATTTTAGGCAGCGTTGTTCTGTTTTGTATCATTGCCAGTGTCTTATATTTGTGGTACATGATTCTTTAGACATGTGTCGCTTCATTTACTTGTGAGTTTATCTATTCAGTTAGTGTAGGGGAGAATGAATAGACATCGTGTGAGCTGCCTTGCATGGTTACGCCTCCAACAGTCAGTCTGGTGGTGTGGATGAAGGATGTGTGTTTTATCGAGTCCTCGTTGTTGTCCCTGACCTGCTCTTCAGTGTTGCTCTAGTTGATCACTATTGATGAGGAGGACGATTGATTGATTGATGTGTCATCACTGCTGATGATTAAGATGATTGATTGATTGACTGACTGACTGATCAATGTGTGGTGTGCAGGTGGCTTTGCCTTCCTGTGACTGATTGATTGATTGACTGATCAATGTGTGTGGTGTGCAGGTGGCTTTGCCTTCCTGTGACTGATTGATTGACTGACTGATCAATGTGTGTGGTGTGCAGGTGGCTTTGCCTTCCTGTGACTGATTGATTGATTGACTGACTGATCAATGTGTGTGTGGTGTGCATTGACTGACTGACTGATCAATGTGTCTGTGTGTGGTGTGCAGGTGGCTTTGCCTTCCTGTGACTGATTGATTGACGGACTGACTGATCAATGTCTGTGTGTGGTGTGCAGGTGGCTTTGCCTTCCTGTGACTGATTGACTGACTGATCAATGTGTGTGTGTGGTGTGCAGGTGGCTTTGCCTTCCTGTGACTGATTGATTGACTGACTGACTGATCAATGTGTGTCTGTGTGTGGTGTGCAGGTGGCTTTGCCTTCCTGTGACTGATTGACTGACTGATCAATGTGTGGTGTGCAGGTGGCTTTGCCTTCCTGTGACTGATTGATTGACTGACTGACTGATCAATGTCTGTGTATGGTGTGCAGGTGGCTTTGCCTTCCTGTGACTGATTGATTGACTGACTGACTGATCAATGTCTGTGTGTGGTGTGCAGGTGGCTTTGCCTTCCTGTGACTGATTGATTGACTGACTGACTGATCAATGTGTGTGTGGTGTGCAGGTGGCTTTGCCTTCCTGTGACTGACTGATCAATATGTGTGTGTGTCTGTGTGTGGTGTGCAGGTGGCTTTGCCTTCCTGTGACTGACTGACTGACTGATCAATGTGTGTGTGTGTCTGTGTGTGTGCAGGTGGCTTTGCCTTCCTGTGCACCATACCCTGGATGTTCCTGGTGTACGACTCACCTGACGTCCACCCCCGTATCCTGGATTACGAGAAACGACTCATCAACAGGGGCAGAGGTCTCCAGTCGCCCAACAAGGTAACTGTCCTACACACTCTGGCCTTTGGTCACGAGGGATTCATTGCACTCAGATAGCTCCATATGCGCTCCTCCAGCAGTCATCCAGCAGACTCCTCGAGCCTACCAAAACCCCTAAGCGCTGACAAGGTCTTGAAATGGAGAGGAGGAGATGGAACTTAGGAAACAGTAAGCTGACAGCAGCAGAATGACTGGAGCATCAAGATGGGCAGCAAATAGGCAGTTTGTTTGTAGCGGGCTGGGATTGAACTCAAACACACGAGATCTGGAGTCTATGGCTTTACCACCTCACCAGTCACCTGTCGGTGTCATCACTTGTAATGGTTTTATAAGGTCTGTCTTTTTTTTTTTGAGTCGTGTAGCAGATTTTTGTCATATGATAGAGTGTATGGTCTGTCGTTTGATTTTGTGCTGTGATTTGCACTTTGAATATTTCATGTACAATTTTGATCTATTTTGAACACCTGTGGGTCTTGTGATTTGATGTGGGATGTCCATGGTAGTCATTGTACAGTGATGAATGTGGCTGGCCATTGTCCACTATATATATATATACAGTATTACCTGTTTACATGTCCAGTCCTGAGACCTTGTAGTCTCTTATGGTGCAGCGTAAACGGTAGACGACAAAGTCTGTATATATTCTTTGACTGCCACCCTTGGAAATGTTAGCTTGATAATCAGCTACATGTACATATTGTATTTTTAGTTCTATGGAAATCGTGAACTGCTTAGTGGTCATTTTATGTACTAAGTTTTTATGTATCTTTGTGTACTGAGTTGTGCCTATACATTTGTATATAGTTTGTTTCTTTTTAATCCCCCTGGTGGTAAGGGGCATGTTCTTAAATTATTTGAGTGAATGCAGTGATATGTGTTCTTAATTTTCTTTTGCAGCTTGTGTTTGTGTTTGTAGAGCCATCGATGTGTTTTGATGTATGTCTTAATATAGCTGGGCTGTAAACATCAAGACTACTACTACTACAATTTATGATAATGATATTTAAATCAATACTAATGATAATCATTACTATAATCATTATTATGACCTTTGTGCTAACAGAAGTTACGGACCCCCTGGAGGAGCATGCTGACGT
Source organism: Monoplex corrugatus (assembly GCA_030674185.1). Lineage (NCBI taxonomy): Eukaryota > Metazoa > Mollusca > Gastropoda > Littorinimorpha > Ranellidae > Monoplex > Monoplex corrugatus. Next base: position 100,230,582 of record CM060309.1, on the reverse strand, counting down.
CAGGACCGTTCTGGGCCATCGTGGTGGCGCACATGTCCTACACCTGGGTGACGTCATGGATGATGTCCTACATCCCCAAATACCTCAGAGACATCATGAAGTTTGATGTGGAAGAGGTAAGTGAGAGTCCAGACCGTGTTGTGTGACAGAGCCGTGACTGGTTAGTAGGGGGGGTGGTAGGCTGTATGCTGGCTGACTTGATTCACATCACACACTGTTCACCTCCACCATAGTCACCCAAGTAGTTTGAGGGGGTGAGGGTTGTTGTTGTTATTTTGCTGACCCATCGTCTGTGCTACACTCATGCTGGTCACTTCAGCTGTCCAGCACACTGTCCAACATAACCTACCTAGGGTCACCACCCTGACAGCAGAGACCACACAATCTGGGACACCTGTTTGAATGCTTTCTTTTTTATGCTGTAGGAAAAAGGATGACAAAAGGACATGTCATTGCCACGTCAGGGAAGTCGTCTACTGTAGAAAAGGACATGTCATTGCCACGTCAGGGAAGTCGTCTACTGTAGAAAAGGACATGTCATTGCCACGTCAGGGAAGTCGTCTACTGTAGAAAAGGACATGTCATTGCCACGTCAGGGAAGTCGTCTACTGTCTTTTACATGACAGTTTGTGCATTTGTTTTTTCATGTCTTTTGCTTGCTTGACAAAGGCCAGTTGTCCGAAAATTTGTGCCTGCCTTGTTTTGTTGTATTAAATATGCGGTCTGGTTCTATTTTTGTGTTTTGTGAGAACTATACTGGCTGCAGGCATATTTCCACTGGCAAAATGCTAACTGTAACTCCTCCCTCTTCCGTCAAGAAGCTGGTAGATAGGATGAGGGGGTGTAAGAGTTCAGTTTTTGCAGTTAGTGGAGAGGGTGCAGGAGTCAAAGGGTTAGTCTATGTAAGCGTGGGGTATGTGGTGACTGATTGCTGTCGCTTGCACACTACTGGGTCAGGGACAGTGGCCCACAGCCAGGTTAGTGGTCAATTTCAACACATTGTATTACTGTGGCAGTCTGTACCAGACACTGTCAACAGTTATTTGTCTGTTTCAGGACGGGTTGTACTCATCGTTGCCATACGTGGGGCGTTTGCTGTCAGGTTTTCTGGCCAGTTACCTGTCGGACAGGGTCAGCCATTCTGGCCGGCTGTCCACTGCTAGGACCCGGAAAATCTTCCAGACTGTTGGTCAGTATCAACAACAACATCAACAACACCAGCTACAACAATAACGACAACACCCATTTGAAAACATATTTGGAAGTGTCAAGAAAAAGAAACCAGACACAAGGACAAATAATGTGTAATATTAGAGCTCAAGTCTTAGTCCGTTCATCTAAGGTCTGTTACTTGCTGGTAATGTGTTTTATTTTCTTCTCCTGCAAGGGATGCCGGGCATTCTTTCAGTATAAACAGTATCCCCAGTTTCTGGAAATTCTGTGCTAGAAATTTCCTCTTTTCTGTTACTCTCTTTGTTTCTGCCTTGCTTTGCTTTGTGTCATTTTCTGCCTTGCTGTCCATTCACCTGTATTTGTTCTATGAAGCCTTATATACTTTCTCTTGAGTTATAATTGATAACATGTATTATGTGCATTTTTAGCTCTAAGGAAATGTGGGTGCACAAGCAATATTAGGTCATTTGTACCAGTTTGTATGTTTTTTTAGTATTCTTGGTTATGTTTCCATTTGTATTCAGGTTGTATTTTTTGTCTTAAAACCACTGGTGATCAATTGGGCGGAATGATCAATACCATGAGCATATATTTGGATTGTGTGCGTAAATACATTGACCATGTGTTTCATTTTCTTTTCCAGGTGAGTTTATTTTTTAATGAGGTATTGTGTACTTTTGAGATGGTTATAGTCCTGATGCAGTTCTGTCATTGATTGGGCCTTGAACACTAACAACAATATTCTACATGAGTGGAGTGAATTGTAGACACGACACAGACTGAGGTTTAAGGTGTTTGGTGCAGGGTGTACAGACTGAGGTTTAAGGTGTTTGGTGCAGGGTGTACAGACTGAGGTTTAAGGTGTTTGGTGCAGGGTGTACAGACTGAGGTTTAAGGTGTTTGGTGCAGGGTGTACAGACTGAGGTTTAAGGTGTTTGGTGCAGGGTGTACAGACTGAGGTTTACAGGTTTAAGGTGTTTGGTGCAGGGTGTACAGACTGAGGTTTACAGGTTTAAGGTGTTTGGTGCAGGGTGTACAGACTGAGGTTTAAGGTGTTTGGTGCAGGGTGTACAGACTGAGGTTTAAGGTGTTTGGTGCAGGGTGTACAGACTGAGGTTTACAGGTTTAAGGTGTTTGGTGCAGGGTGTACAGACTGAGGTTTAAGGTGTTTGGTGCAGGGTGTACAGACTGAGGTTTAAGGTGTTTGGTGCAGGGTGTACAGACTCAGGTTTACAGGTTTAAGGTGTTTGGTGCAGGGTGTACAGACTGAGGTTTAAGGTGTTTGGTGCAGGGTGTACAGACTGAGGTTTAAGGTGTTTGGTGCAGGGTGTACAGACTCAGGTTTACAGGTTTAAGGTGTTTGGTGCAGGATGTACAGACTGAGGTTTACAGGTTTAAGGTGTTTGGTGCAGGGTGTACAGACTGAGGTTTAAGGTGTTTGGTGCAGGGTGTACAGACTGAGGTTTAAGGTGTTTGGTGCAGGGTGTACAGACTGAGGTTTAAGGTGTTTGGTGCAGGGTGTACAGACTGAGGTTTAAGGTGTTTGGTGCAGGGTGTACAGACTGAGGTTTAAGGTGTTTGGTGCAGGGTGTACAGACTGAGGTTTAAGGTGTTTGGTGCAGGGTGTACAGACTGAGGTTTAAGGTGTTTGGTGCAGGGTGTACAGACTGAGGTTTAAGGTGTTTGGTGCAGGGTGTACAGACTGAGGTTTAAGGTGTTTGGTGCAGGGTGTACAGACTGAGGTTTAAGGTGTTTGGTGCAGGGTGTACAGACTGAGGTTTAAGGTGTTTGGTGCAGGGTGTACAGACTGAGGTTTAAGGTGTTTGGTGCAGGGTGTACAGACTGAGGTTTAAGGTGTTTGCTGCAGGGTGTACAGACTGAGGTTTAAGGTGTTTGGTGCAGGGTGTACAGACTGAGGTTTAAGGTGTTTGGTGCAGGGTGTACAGACTGAGGTTTAAGGTGTTTGGTGCAGGGTGTACAGACTGAGGTTTACAGGTTTAAGGTGTTTGGTGCAGGGTGTACAGACTGAGGTTTACAGGTTTAAGGTGTTTGCTGCAGGGTGTACAGACTGAGGTTTAAGGTGTTTGGTGCAGGGTGTACAGACTGAGGTTTAAGGTGTTTGGTGCAGGGTGTACAGACTCAGGTTTACATGTTTAAGGTGTTTGGTGCAGGGCGTACAGACTGAGGTTTAAGGTGTTTGGTGCAGGGTGTACAGACTGAGGTTTAAGGTGTTTGGTGCAGGGCGTACAGACTGAGGTTTAAGGTGTTTGGTGCAGGGTGTACAGACTGAGGTTTAAGGTGTTTGGTGCAGGGTGTACAGACTGAGGTTTAAGGTGTTTGGTGCAGGGTGTACAGACTGAGGTTTAAGGTGTTTGGTGCAGGGTGTACAGACTGAGGTTTAAGGTGTTTGGTGCAGGGTGTACAGACTGAGGTTTACAGGTTTAAGGTGTTTGGTGCAGGGTGTACAGACTGAGGTTTAAGGTGTTTGGTGCAGGGTGTACAGACTGAGGTTTAAGGTGTTTGGTGCAGGGTGTACAGACTGAGGTTTAAGGTGTTTGGTGCAGGGTGTACAGACTCAGGTTTACAGGTTTAAGGTGTTTGGTGCAGGGTGTACAGACTGAGGTTTACAGGTTTAAGGTGTTTGGTGCAGGGTGTACAGACTGAGGTTTACAGGTTTAAGGTGTTTGGTGCAGGGTGTACAGACTGAGGTTTACAGGTTTAAGGTGTTTGGTGCAGGGTGTACAGACTGAGGTTTACAGGTTTAAGGTGTTTGGTGCAGGGTGTACAGACTCAGGTTTACAGGTTTAAAGTGTTTGGTGCAGGGTGTACAGATTCAGGTTTACAGGTTTAAGGTGTTTGGTGCAGGGTGTATGTGCTGTGCCGCCTGCACACTGGCCATGGGGTTCCTGGATCACAGGATGCGGGGAGCAGCTGTGGTGCTGTTGGTGCTGGCCGTGTCATTCCAGAACCTGACCTCCGTGGCCTTCCGCATCAACCACCTGGACATCGCTCCTAGGTAGGTGGCAACTGAATTCAGAGCTCATTTTTTTTGTCATCAGAATCCAAATTAGGTTTAAAAGACACAGACTGGTTGTTAATAAATAGAGATAAAGAAATAAATTAGTGTGCTGATTTTCTGTAGGATACATGCTTGCACCTTACTTTTGCCCACACTGTGGAAATGGTATGTTGCAGCGCAATGTGCCAACTTATTTGTGGTAGACATGTATGCTGAATATTCTCATACCAGCATGAGCCATTGGATCTTGACATGACTTGGAGAATCGTTAATGAGCATATTTGAATTTGATGCTGTGCGTGCATACCACATGAAGAGGGTTTAGGCAGTGGCAGGTCTGTGCACGTTGACCTGGGAGATCAAGCATCTTATTCACTTGAGTACCACACCCTTCAGTCAACATCAAAATAATACATGTGTATGTGCCTGTATTTTCACTCTTTTCCGGGTGTTTTGAAAAGTTCATAGAGATATTGAGGCAATTATCGTCCTGGTATGGTTGTGTGAAGTCAGCTGGGCTTTAAATTAAACAATAATGGTAATGATAATTTGATAACTGCATCATTTGGTGGCAATATAAAAATAATAGGCCTATATGTGTATGTGCGTGTATTTTCACTGTTATAGGTTTTCTTTTTGAAAGGTTCAGAGAGAATTGAGATGGTTATAGTCCTGACATGGCTGTATGCAGTGGGCTTTAAACAATAATGGTAATAATTTGATAATGGTTATAGCCCTGACATGGCTGTATGCAGTGGGCTTTAAACAATGACGGTAATGATAATTTGATAATGGTTATAGCCCTGACATGGCTGTAGGCAGTGGGCTTTAAACAATGACGGTAATGATGATTTGATAATGGTTATAGCCCTGACATGGCTGTATGCAGTGGGCTTTAAACAATGACGGTAATGATGATTTGATAATGGTTATAGCCCTGACATGGCTGTATGCAGTGGGCTTTAAACAATGACGGTAATGATAATTTGATAATGGTTATAGCCCTGACATGGCTGTAGGCAGTGGGCTTTAAACAATGACGGTAATGATAATTTGATAATGGTTATAGCCCTGACATGGCTGTAGGCAGTGGGCTTTAAACAATGACGGTAATGATAATTTGATAATGGTTATAGCCCTGACATGGCTGTATGCAGTGGGCTTTAAACAATGACGGTAATGATAATTTGATAATGGTTATAGCCCTGACATGGCTGTATGCAGTGGGCTTTAAACAATGACGGTAATGATAATGGTTATAATGGTTATAGCCCTGACATGTCTGTATGCAGTGGGCTTTAAACAATGACGGTAATGATAATTTGATAATGGTTATAGCCCTGACATGTCTGTATGCAGTGGGCTTTAAACAATGACGGTAATGATAATTTGATAATGGTTATAGCCCTGACATGGCTGTATGCAGTGGGCTTTAAACAATGACGGTAATGATAATTTGATAATGGTTATAGCCCTGACATGGCTGTATGCAGTGGGCTTTAAACAATGACGGTAATGATGATTTGATAATGGTTATAGCCCTGACATGGCTGTATGCAGTGGGCTTTAAACAATGACGGTAATGATGATGTGATAATGGTTATAGCCCTGACATGGCTGTATGCAGTGGGCTTTAAACAATGACGGTAATAATGATGTGATAATGGTTATAGCCCTGACATGGCTGTATGCAGTGGGCTTTAAACAATGACGGTAATAATGATGTGATAATGGTTATAGCCCTGACATGGCTGTATGCAGTGGGCTTTAAACAATGACGGTAATGATAATTTGATAATGGTTATAGCCCTGACATGGCTGTATGCAGTGGGCTTTAAACAATGACGGTAATGATAATTTGATAATGGTTATAGCCCTGACATGGCTGTATGCAGTGGGCTTTAAACAATGACGGTAATGATAATTTGATAATGGTTATAGCCCTGACATGGCTGTATGCAGTGGGCTTTAAACAATGACGGTAATGATAATTTGATAATGGTTATAGCCCTGACATGGCTGTATGCAGTGGGCTTTAAACAATGACGGTAATGATAATTTGATAATGGTTATAGCCCTGACATGGCTGTATGCAGTGGGCTTTAAACAATGACGGTAATGATAATTTGATAATGGTTATAGCCCTGACATGGCTGTATGCAGTGGGCTTTAAACAATGACGGTAATGATAATTTGATAATGGTTATAGCCCTGACATGGCTGTATGCAGTGGGCTTTAAACAATGACGGTAATGATAATTTGATAATGGTTATAGCCCTGACATGGCTGTATGCAGTGGGCTTTAAACAATGACGGTAATGATAATTTGATAATGGTTATATGCAGTGGGCTTTAAACAATGACGGTAATGATAATTTGATAATGGTTATAGCCCTGACATGGCTTATGCAATGGGCTTTAAAAATGACGGTAATGATAATTTGATAATGGTTAAGCCCTGACATGGCTGTAATGCAGTGGGCTTTAAACAATGAGGTAAGCATAATTTGATAATGGTTAAAGCCCTGACATGGCTGTAATGTGTAGGCTTTAAACATGGTAATGAAATTTGAAAATGGTTTAACTCTGACATGGCGTATGCAGTTGGCTTTAACAAACTGACGGTAATATTTGATAATGGTTATAGCCCTGACATGGCTGTATGCAGTGGGCTTTAAACAATGACGGTAATGATAATTTGATAATGGTTATAGCCTGACATGGCTTAGCATGGGCTAAAAAATGAGGTAATGATAATTGATAATGGTTATAGCCTGACTGGCGTATGCATGGGTTTAACAATGCGGTAATGATAATTTGATAATGGTTTAACCCTGAATGGCTGTATGCAGTGGGTTTAAACAATGACGGTAATGATAATTTGATAATGTTTAGCCCTGACATGGCTGTATGCAGTGGGCTTTAAACAATGACGGTAATGATAATTTGATATGTTATAGCCCTGAATGGCTGTATGCAGTGGGCTTTAAACAATGACGTAATGATAATTTGATAATGGTTATAGCCCTGAATGCTGTATGCAGTGGGCTTAACAATGCGTAATGTATTTGATAATGGTTATAGCCCTGACATGGTGTATGCGTGGCTTTAAACAATGCGGTAATGATAATTTGATATGTTATAGCCCGACATGGCTAGTGGCTTTAAACAATGACGGTAAGATAATTTGATAATGGTTATAGCCGACTGGCTGTATGCAGTGGCTTAAACAATGCGGTAATGATAATTTGATAATGGTTTAGCTGACATGGCTGTATGCAGTGGCTTTAACAATGCGGAATGTAATTTGATAATGTTATGCTGAATGGTGTATGCAGTGGGGTTTAAACAATGACGGTAATGATAATTTGATAATGGTTAAGCCCTGACATGGCTGTATGCAGTGGGCTTTAAACAATGAGGTAATGAAATTTGATAATGGTTATAGCCCTGACATGGCTGTATGCAGTGGGCTTTAACAATGACGGTAAGATAATTTGATAATGGTTATAGCCCTGACATGGCTGTATGCAGTGGCTTTAAACAATGACGTAATGAATTTGATAATGGTTATACCTGACATGGCTTACATGGGCTTTAAACATGACGGTATGATATTGTAATGGTTAAGCTAATGGCTGTATGAAATGGCTTTAAACATGACGGTATGATAATTTATAATGGTTATAGCCTGAATGTGTATGCAGTGGGCTTTAAACAATGACGGTAAGATAATTTAATGGTTATAGCTGAATGGTGTATGCAGTGGCTTTAACAATGCGGTAATGATAATTTGATAATGGTTATACTGACATGGTGTATGCAGTGGGCTTTAACAATGCGGTATGTAATTTGATAATGGTTATAGCCCTGACATGGCTGTATGCAGTGGGCTTAAACAATGACGTAATGATAATTTGATAATGGTTATAGCCCTGACATGGCTGTATGCAGTGGCTTTAAACAATGACGTAATGATAATTTGATAATGGTTATAGCCCTGACATGGCTGTATGCAGTGGGCTTTAAACAATGACGGTAATGATAATTTGATAATGGTTATAGCTGACATGGCTGTATGCAGTGGGCTTTAAACAATGACGGTAATGATAATTTGATAATGGTTATAGCCCTGACATGGCTGTTGCAGTGGGCTTTAAACAATGACGGTAATGATAATTTGATAATGGTATGCTGACATGGCTTAATGAGTAGGCTTTAAACATGGTAATGATATTTATATGGTTTACCTGACAGGTGTATGATGTTTAAACATGCGGTAATATGTAATGGTTATACATGACGTGTATGAATGGTTTAACAATGCGTAATGATGTTTGATGGTTTAACCAGACGGAGTATAGTGGTTTAACAATGCGTAGATGAGGTTTAACCTGACATATGTATGATGGGTTTAACAATGACAGGTATAATGTTAAATGTTATAAGCCCTGACATGGCTGTATGCAGTGGGCTTTAAACATGACGGTAATGATAATTTGATAATGGTTATAGCCTGAATGGCTGTAGCGTGGGCTTTAAACAATGACGGTAATGTAATTTGATAATGGTTATAGCCTGAATGGCTGTAGCGGGGCTTTAAACAATGACGGTAATGATAATTTGATAATGGTTATAGCCTGACATGGTATAGCAGTGGCTTTAAACAATGACGGTAATGATAATTTGATAATGGTTTCTGCATGGCTGTAGCAGTGGGCTTTAAACAATGACGGTAATGATAATTTGATAATGGTTATAGCCCTGACATGGCTGTATGCAGTGGGCTTTAAACAATGACGGTAATGATAATTTGATAATGGTTAACCCGCAGGCTTGCATGGTTAAGCATGGGCTTTAAACATGACGTAATGATAACTGATATGGTTATGCTGATGGCTTAAGCATGGGTTTAAATGAGTAATGTATTTGATAAGGTTTAGCCTACATGGCTGTATATGGGTTAACATGACGGTAAGATTGAATGGTTTACCCTGACGGTATCATGGTTTAAAAAGGTATGATATTGAATGGTATGCAGTGGCTTTAAACAATGACGGTAATGATAATTTGATAATGGTTATAGCCCTGACATGGCTGATGCAGTGGGCTTTAAACAATGACGGTAATGATATTTGATAATGGTTATAGCCCTGACATGGCTGTATGCAGTGGGCTTAAACAATGACGGTAATGATAATTTGATAGGTTATAGCCCTGACATGTGTATGCAGTGGGCTTAACAATGACGGTAATGATAATTTGATAATGTAAGCCTGACTGGCTTATGCATGGCTTTAAACAATACGGTAGATAATGATAATGTATAGCCGACATGGCTGTATGCAGTGCTTTAACAATGACGTAATGATAATTTGATAATGGTTATAGCCCGACATGGCTTACAGTGGCTTAAACAATGACGGTAATGATAATTTGATAAGTTAACCCACATGCTGTATCATGCTTAAACAATGACGTAATGATAATTGATAATGTTATACCCTGACATGCTGTATGCATGGGCTTTAACAATGCGTAATGATAATTTGATAATGGTTTAGCCCTGACAGCTGTATGCAGGCTTTAACAATACGTAATGATAATTGATAAGGTTAGCCCGACATGCTGATGCTGCTTTAAACAATGCGTAATGAAATTGAATGTTATAGCCTACATGCGTATCATGGCTTTAAACATACGGTAATGATAATTTGATAATGTATAGCCCGACATGGCTGTATGCAGTGGGCTTTAAACAATGACGGTAATGATATTTGATAATGGTTATAGCCCTGACATGGCTGTATGCAGTGGCTTTAAACAATACGGTAATGATATTGATAATGTTATAGCCCTACATGGCTGTATGCAGTGGCTAACAATGACGGTAATGATAATTTGATAAGTAAGCCCGACATGCTGTAGCATGGCTTTAACAATGACGTAATGATAATTTGATAATGGTTAAGCCCTGACTGCTGTATGCAGTGGGCTTTAACAATGACGGTAATGATAATTTGATAATGGTATAGCCCTGACATGCTGTAGCATGGCTTTAAACAATGACGGTAATGATAATTTGATAATGGTTATAGCCCTGACATGCTGTATGCAGTGGCTTTAAACAATGACGGTAATGATATTTGATAATGGTTATAGCCCGACATGGCTGTATGCAGTGGCTTTAAACAATGACGGTAATGATAATTTGATAATGGTTATAGCCCTGACATGGCTGTATGCAGTGGCTTTAAACAATGACGGAATGATATTTGATAATGGTTATAGCCCTGACATGGCTGTATGCATGGGCTTTAAACAATGACGGAATGATAATTGATAATGGTTATAGCCCTGACATGGCTGTATCAGTGGGCTTTAAACAATGACGTAATGATAATTTGATAATGGTTATAGCCTGACATGCTGTATCAGTGGCTTTAAACAATGACGTAATGATATTTGATAATGGTTATACCTGACATGCTGTATGCAGTGGCTTAAACAATGACGGTAATGATAATTTGAAATGGTTATAGCCTGACATGGTGTATGCAGGGCTTTAAACAATGACGTAATGAAATTTGATAATGTTATAGCCCTGACAGGCTGTATGCAGTGGGCTTTAAACATGACGGAATGATAATTTGATAATGGTATAGCCCTGACATGCTGTAGCAGTGCTTAAACAATGACGTAAGAATTGATAATGGTTAAGCCCTACATGCTGATGCTGGCTTAACAGACTATGATATTTGATAAGTATACCTACTGCTGTAGCATGTTAACAATGACGGTAATGAATAAGTTAGCCCTACATGCTTAGCATGGCTTTAACAATGACGGAATATTGAAATGTTAAGCCCTGACATGGCTTAGCAGTGGTTTAAACAATGACGGTAGAATGATAATGTTATACCCACATGCTGTGCAGGTTTAAAAGCGGTAATGATATTTGATATGGTTATAGCCCTGACTGCTGTTCATGGCTAAACATGACGATGAATTGATATGTTTAGCCGACATGCTGTCATCTTAACAATGACGGTAATGATAATTTGATAATGGTTATAGCCCTGACATGGCTGTATGCAGTGGGCTTTAAACAATGACGGTAATGATAATTTGATAATGGTTATAGCCCTGACATGGCTGTATGCAGTGGGCTTTAAACAATGACGGTAATGATAATTTGATAATGGTTATAGCCCTGACATGGCTGTATGCAGTGGGCTTTAAACAATGACGGTAATGATAATTTGATAATGGTTATAGCCCTGACATGGCTGTATGCAGTGGCTTTAAACAATGACGGTAATGATAATTTGATAATGGTTATAGCCCTGACATGGCTGTATGCAGTGGGCTTTAAACAATGACGGTAATGATAATTTGATAATGGTTATAGCCCTGACATGGCTGTATGCAGTGGGCTTTAAACAATGACGGTAATGATAATTTGATAATGGTTATAGCCCTGACATGGCTGTATGCAGTGGGCTTTAAACAATGACGGTAATGATAATTTGATAATGGTTATAGCCCTGACATGGCTGTATGCAGTGGGCTTTAAACAATGACGGTAATGATAATTTGATAATGGTTATAGCCCTGACATGGCTGTATGCAGTGGGCTTTAAACAATGACGGTAATGATAATTTGATAATGGTTATAGCCCTGACATGGCTGTATGCAGTGGCTTTAAACAATGACGGTAATGATAATTTGATAATGGTTATAGCCCTGACATGGCTGTATGCAGTGGGCTTTAAACAATGACGGTAATGATATTTGATAATGGTTATAGCCCTGACATGGCTGTATGCAGTGGGCTTTAAACAATGACGGTAATGATAATTTGATAATGGTTATAGCCCTGACATGGCTGTATGCAGTGGGCTTTAAACAATGACGGTAATGATAATTTGATAATGGTTATAGCCCTGACATGGCTGTATGCAGTGGGCTTTAAACAATGACGGTAATGATAATTTGATAATGGTTATAGCCCTGACATGGCTGTATGCAGTGGGCTTTAAACAATGACGGTAATGATAATTTGATAATGGTTATAGCCCTGACATGGCTGTATGCAGTGGGCTTTAAACAATGACAGTAATGATAATCTGATAACTGCTGTCTTTGATGGCAATGTAAGAAGGATACATGTGTATGTGTGTGTGCTTATGTGCATCAACGTGTGAACTTTTGTTTCTTTCCATGGAAATGAGTGTGAAGGGTTCAAGTGATGTGATTGTTGTCTGCCAGGTGTGTGTGTGTGTGTGTGTGTGTGTGTGTGTGTGTGTGTTGGTGTTTGAGTGCGTGCACTTGTGTGCTCTGACTCCAAAGACAGTGTCATGTATATAGGTGGTACCAGCCACACAGACACAGACACAGACATGTGGAAACTACTTTCAGTTTTCTGCTGCTGGGTAAACACCTCACGACCTTGCCAAACACATTGGGCTTGCACAGACTTGTGTCTTATACCATCATCATTTGGGATCTTGTTCTTCTTTCATTCACTATCTGCATGTCAGGCCACACCTGGCAATAAATGTCACCCTTTTTCCTGTTCCAGCTGGCTGCCATGGAGCTTGGTGGTCAGGAGTTGTAGTCGGCCATGTCAACTGTCGCTCCACTTGTTCTGCAGTGTGTGTACAGCTGTTTGGTGTCCTTGACTGCAGGGTAGCTAGTGACACTTTGAACTTGTAGTTTATATTGAGCCTGTTGTGGTCTGTGTAGAGGTAGTTTATATTGAGCCTGTTGTGGTCTGTGTAGAGGTAGTTTATATTGAGCCTGTTGTGGTCTGTGTAGAGGTAGTTTATATTGAGCCTGTTGTGGTCTGTGTAGAGGTAGTTTACATTGAGCCTGTTGTGGTCTGTGTAGAGGTAGTTTATATTGAGCCTGTTGTGGTCTGTGTAGAGGTAGTTTATATTGAGCCTGTTGTGGTCTGTGTAGAGGTAGTTTATATAGAGCCTGTTGTGGTCTGTGTAGAGGCAGTTTATATTGTGCCTGTTGTGGTCTGTGTAGAGGTAGTTTATATTGAGCCTGTTGTGGTCTGTGTAGAGGTAGTTTATATTGAGCCTGTTGTGGTCTGTGTAGAGGCAGTTTATATTGAGCCTGTTGTGGTCTGTGTAGAGGTAGTTTATATTGAGCCTGTTGTGGTCTGTGTAGAGGCAGTTTATATTGAGCCTGTTGTGGTCTGTGTAGAGGTAGTTTATATAGAGCCTGTTGTGGTCTGTGTAGAGGCAGTTTATATAGAGCCTGTTGTGGTCTGTGAGAGGTAGTTTATATAGAGCCTGTTGTGGTCTGTGTAGAGGTAGTTTATATAGAGCCTGTTGTGGTCTGTGCAGAGGCAGTTTATATAGAGCCTGTTGTGGTCTGTGTAGAGGTAGTTTATATAGAGCCTGTTGTGGTCTGTGTAGAGGCAGTTTATATAGAGCCTGTTGTGGTCTGTGTAGAGGTAGTTTATATAGAGCCTGTTGTGGTCTGTGTAGAGGCTCACCAGGACCACTTACTGTCTGAGACAATGTGGTGAGTGGACTCACGATTGTCCTCTTCTTGTTGAGGCCGACACTGCTGTCTGGTCGTCTTGCTGGGCTCTTGGTTTTGCTTGCTTATCTACTGTTTCACATTTTGTCCCTCACATGGCATCTGTGGCACTGGTGTGTATGGCATCTGTGGCACTGGTGTGTATGGCATCTGTGGCGCTGGTGTGTATGGCATCTGTGACACTGGTGTGTATGGCATCTGTGGCGCTGGTGTGTATGGCATCTGTGACACTGGTGTGTATGGCATCTGTGGCACTGGTGTGTATGGCATCTGTGGCACTGGTGTGTATGGCATCTGTGGCACTGGTGTGTATGGCATCTGTGGCACTGGTGTGTATGGCATCTGTGGACTGGTGTGTATGGCATCTGTGGCACTGGTGTGTATGGCATCTGTGGCACTGGTGTGTATGGCATCTGTGGCACTGGTGTGTATGGCATCTGTGGCACTGGTGTGTATGGCATCTGTGACACTGGTGTGTATGGCATCTGTGACACTGGTGTGTATGGCATCTGTGGCACTGGTGTGTATGGCATCTGTGGCACTGGTGTGTATGGCATCTGTGGCACTGGTGTGTATGGCATCTGTGGCGCTGGTGTGTATGGCATCTGTGGCCTGGTGTGTATGGCATCTGTGGCACTGGTGTGTATGGCATCTGTGGCACTGGTGTGTATGGCATCTGTGGCACTGGTGTGTATGGCATCTGTGGCGCTGGTGTGTATGGCATCTGTGGCGCTGGTGTGTATGGCATCTGTGGCACTGGTGTGTATGGCATCTGTGGCGCTGGTGTGTATGGCATCTGTGGCACTGGTGTGTATGGCATCTGTGGCACTGGTGTGTATGGAATTTATTCCAAGCTCAAAGACACAACT
>CM060309.1:100185961-100213461 GCA_030674185.1 Monoplex corrugatus | reverse complement strand
CTCTTTCTCTCTCTCACATATAATAAACACACACACATACATATACACACACACACATACATACACACACACACACACACCACTCTCTCTCTCTCCACACACACACACACAATAGATACAAAAGATGCCTAGGCAAGCTGGTTCTCACTTTGTAAGGCACCTGCACTGATATACTTGATTGGTGTAGGCCTACTTGTACTTTAAACCATTTCTCATGAATGGTTATACATTTTCACTTTGCAGGGCACACGCACCGAATGGATGGGTCTGTTCATCATCGTTGCTGGCCTCAACATCATCGGTGCAGCTGTCTTCGAGCTTTTCGGCAGCGGGGAGATTCAGGAGTGGGCCCAGCCGCCCAAGACAGACTACTCTGCCATGTCGGTTGTCACCATCGGCAACATCGACATCCTCAATCCTCCGTCATGTGATGACAAACCCGACGGAGACGTGGGCAAGGAAGGTGCAGCCTACATCGACATGGCTGAAGACTCTACCAGTTCCGTTTATCACACGGACAGTGAGGAAGATTCGGACCACAAGGCACGGCCATCTTCTCCGGCGACGGACTCTCACTCCGAAGACGGTGTCATCATGGGTGACCAGGAGAAAGATGCAGCAGATCTCAGTTCTTTCAGCAAGCTGTCAAAAGGTGATGAAAATGTCTCTCAGAACAGCGACAGTTTTCCCCCTACTTCATCCATGTCTTTTCAGCATACTCAGACCCAGGCTGCCTTCATGCTCATCGGCCCCAATGATAAAGTCCCAAATGGTCATGTCCCCAATGGTACTGCCCAGAATCAGAATGGTGTGGCCCTCATTGGTAAAGCATATGATGATTTGACCTACAATTATAATGGTATGGCCCACAGTGTAAAAATGTACAATGGTATGGCCCAGAATGGTAAAACATACAATGGTGTGGCCTTCAATGGTACACACAACAAGCACAATCTGCTGCGAAAGCGAATGTCCTTGTCCGACATTCAGCAAAGTGTGGAAAGCAAAGTCAAACAGTTGGTGTCAACCAAACCCTCAGTGCCCAGTTACACAGACACCAAAGCCACTGATAGGATAAGGTAAACTGGCTCTCTCCAACCTTTTCGCTTCTGGTGGAAGTCTATAGCATCCATTAACCTCCTGCTGGCCAAGTCTGGAGCACACCCAGAGTTCAGTGCCCGTGTTCCTCAGTCATCAAAGTAGAAAGTAGGCCTACCAAGTTCACTGGCTGGAAAACGTAGTGTACTGAGCATGAGGGTTTTTGGTTAACTACCACATCACCATGGTGAATAGCTACAGGCTCCTCATCTTGTTAACTTGACATGTTGAAGTAAAACAAATGGTCCCATATCCTTCATGTCCTAGGGGAGTGAGGTGGTAGAGGCCTCAACTTGTCTGTGGGCTATACCCAGCTAATGATGGGGTAAATACTACTCGTGTGCTTACAGTAGTGCACAAGTCAATTGGATAAGGAACCAGGCTGAATGTCCCATTAGGAGCAGATGAATTATCTAACTTCAGCAAGCATTATTTAACTTGAACATGCGATACTGACCAGCTGAACTCAGCAGGTTGATGCATGGTTCAAGACTGGATGTCGGCTATCACAGCAGTGAGGAGCAGGGGCCCAGTGGTTACAGTTTGTAAGACAATTGTCTATGACATAGACAGTCCCATGTTTGAACTGCACTTTGGTCAGGGATCCCTCCCCTTCCACTAGACTTCGAGTAGTCTGGGTTCTGGTATGATTGTGATGCTATAATCTTTAAGATGAGATGATAAGCTTAAGTTCTATATGCAGCGTGTACTTGGTGCACGTTACAGAATCCAAGGCCACAACAAGAAAGGAGTTGTCCCTGGCAACTTCTATTCAAGTCCACATCCACAGATAAACAGAAAGACAGACAGATAGAAAACGATTGGGTTACACTAGGGTTTTGCATTCCCCAATTTCAGGCTGAGCATGTTGCCACCAAAGAGCAAGAAGAACAAATGAGGGGAAAAAACACATTGGTTAATATTTTTTTATATGATGGTTTTAGGCTGACTGACTGTTGTTGTGGATTATTTGTAGTGTGTAACGTTTTGAGATGGTAACAGCCCTGATAGTGATAAGGCTCTGCACAGTCAACTGGGCATTATTAACCCTTTGAGTTGACTCCTGTATCCTAACTACCACTGCAAAAACTTTAACCCTTCCACTCCCTCACGCTATCCACCAGTTTCCTGCAGGAAGCTGGTGGATAGGGTGAGTGAGTCAAAGAGTTAAGTTTCTGCTTTGCTAGATGGTTGCCACCACTGGATGCAGGAGGACAGGGTGCAGGAGTCACAGTGTTTAAACAACAGTAACTAAAAGGGTCTCACTAGTGGATTGGGCTTTGTAAGATAAGGGGAAACAAAATACTCTTGTGTGGGCTTTTTGTTTTTTCCCTTTGGACAAACAGTGATTTGTACAGAAATGGTTGAGCTTTGCTTTTGACATAGGGAAAAATGATTGTGATTTGCAATGAGGAAACCAAGTTTGCTACAGGTGGGTTATATATAGGCTACCATGGAATGGAACATCATCAATCATCAAATCTTTTTTCATGTGCTTATAGGAATTCTATCATTGGTCTTTTTTCCTAATTGTGTCCATTAGGGAATGAAAATTATCCATCACCCAATTGTACTTTTTTTTTCATGTGCTTGTAGGAATTGTGTGCTTTTTTCATAGATTGTGACTGTCATGGTTTGAAAATGGTCTGTCATCAAATCATATGCCTACAGGGATTGTAATATTGTGCCGTAGGCTGTTTTCCACAGAAATTCAGGCCTCCTTTGTCATGTTGGTAGCCTCAACTGGATTTTACTTAGTCAAACTGTATTCATACAGAGTGTGAAATTCAGTGGAGAATGCCAAGTAGATATTTGGGCTCTTTCAGTATAAATAATAGTATCCCCACCCTCTAGAAATTCTGTGCTAAACATTTCCTCTTTTTCTGCTGCTGTCTTTGTTTCTGCCTTCTTCCTTTGCTTTCTGTTTTCCTGCCTTGTTGGTCCCTTGACCTGTATGTGTTCTTTAAACCTAAGCCTTTGCTTTGTGTTTTCCTGCCTTGCTGGTCCCTTGACCTGTATGTGTTCTTTAAGCCTAAGCCTTTGCTTTCTGTTTTCCTGCCTTGCTGGTCCCTTGACCTGTATGTGTTCTTTAAGCCTAAGCCTTTGCTTTCTGTTTTCCTGCCTTGCTGGTCCCTTGACCTGTATGTGTTCTTTAAACCTAACATCTTTGTAATGCCATTGATCATTGTGCTTTTACTAACTGCATTTTCCCCTGGGGAATCCCGAGGATCTTTAATATAATAGTACCCCACTTCTGAATTCTGCTAAAATTTCCTCTCTTTCCCTTAGAATTGATAGTTGGGTACATATACATATACTGACTGCATTTTTGGCTGTAAGGAAATATGATGTGCACAAGCAGTGTAGGCACTTTAGGCCAGCTTGTAGGTGTGATTTTAGTGTCCTTAGTTATATTTACATTTGTGTTCAGGTTTGTTTTCTTTAAACCCCTTGGTGATAATCTCAACAGAGTGGTCAATGTCAGGGGCATATCCTGAGACTGTGTGCATGAATGCATTGATATCTGTAGCCTACTTGATTTTCTTTTCCAGTGAGGTATTATTGTGCATGTTTTAAGATGGTAATAGCCCTGATATGGCTCTGGGCTTTAAACAAAAACGGTGATAACTATTTTTGGCTGTCAGGAAATGTGATGTGTAGAGGCCATTTCAGCGAATTGTGTGGCCCATACATACTTTTGTTTATATGTTTGTATTCATATAGCGTTTATTTTGTTCTTCAGCATTTTTCTTCAGAGTCAAAATTGCATATTATATTTATATTTTGAGATGGTTTATAGCCCTGGTATGTCTGTGCAGTTAACTGTGCTTAATAATAATTTTTCTTTAGCTACATATTATATTGGTATCTTCCCTAACATAACATTTAATACACAAGCTTAGGAGACTTTTTTGCTAAATACTCCAGCTATTTGTTATTCCTAGCATAACTCAAGTCACAGCTGTGCCGTCATCAGCGTCCGTAAGTGTTGTTGTTTTCGTACCAACTTCCTTTCTTTAATGCCGCCGTCTCTACCCCTGCGCTCCATTTGGGGAGTTTTTCCTTTTGGTGCCGAGCGATGGCCGTTTGTGCTTGTCTGTGTTTCTGCAGGCTGGCTTGAAACTGGTTGGTGCATGTCTGATTTGTCTTGTGGCCACAACCCCCATGGATGGGTGTTACCTGTGGTTAGCTGTCTGTTCACACAGCCCTCCTCTGTCCGCTTTCTGTCCATCCTGCTGTGTCCTGTGCCCTCTGCAGGCCCTGCTATCTGCCCCCTTGGTTGTTCCCACAACCTGGCATTACTGCCAGTCTCCTGTGGTCTTGCAATGCACTGCCTGCTTTCCCTGGGTCAAGCGATGGTGGTGATGGAGTGGACAGTGTAGGGTGTAGGGGTGTTGGTCAGGTGGTTTACCCCTCTGTCCACACTTCTCTGTCCAGGTTAGGGTGTGTTCTGCTGCCGTTCCTGTAGTGGGAACAGGGTCTATGAATCCTGTGTACAGGTGGCACCTGATATTGACGCCGTCATCCACCCCATGGATCCCTGCGCTACGTACACAGACCGCGTCAGTGTATCGAGATGAACAGCCGTGTCCGTGATGTCTGAGATGCTTTTACCTGCCCTGTCCTGGTATTGGTGAGTGGTGTGGCTCACCTGCCTGGTAACTCCACATTGGGAAGAGGTTGTTTTTACCACCTACTACTGCTGTTTGGCCTGTCTGTGGTGTTTACCACCTAGCCAACAGTGTCTGCTTCCTGAGAGTGGTTCCAGCTCTCTGGGTGCTGGACTTACAGGCGTTGTCCCAGACAGTGACACAACAGTTGCTGGGTCCCCAGCCAACCCTGGGCAGTGCCTGAGTGGCACTTTACCCAGGGTGCTGCTGCCATGTCTCCCAGTGCACTTACATGGGTGACATGGCTAGCTGAGGAACCACACAGGTCAGTGGCCCTGGCCCCAGAGCTGGGGTCATAGGGGACCCACCAACTTTCGTGTCACTATCTGGGACAATGCCTGTAACCATGGCACTGAGAGAGCTAGAACACACTCTCAGGAAGCAGACACTGTTGGCTTGGTCATGTGTATGTAGCGCAGGGATCCATGGGGTGGATGACAACGTCAATATCAGGTGCCACCCTGTACACAGGATTCACAGACCCTGTTCCCACTACAGCAATAGCAGCAGAACACACCCCTAACCTGGACAGAGAGGTCTGGACAGACGGGGTAAACCACGACCTGACCAACACCCCTACACTGTCCACTCCATCACGACCATCGCTTGACCCAGGGTAAGCAGGCAGTGCACTGCAAGACCACAGGAGACTGGCAGTAACGCCAGGTTGTGGGAACAACCAAGGGGGCAGACAGCAGGGGCTGCAGAGGGCACAGGACACAGCAGGATGGACAGAAAGCGGACAGAGGAGGGCTGTGTGAACCAACAGCTAACCACAGGTAACACCCATCCATGGGGGTTGTGGCCACAAGACAAATCAGACATGGTACTGACCAGTTTCAAGCCAGCCTGCAGAAACACAGACAAGCACAAACGGCCATCGCTCGGCACCAAAAGAAAAAAACTCCCCAAATGGAGCGCAGGGGTAGAGACGGCGGCATTAAAAGAAGGAAGCTGGTACGCGTACGCGGGCAAACATCACGGACGGTGATAAGAGAAGCGGTTAGCACTTTTGTAATGCTGACAGCACCAGCTGTGACTTCAGCAAGGCAGGAAATTTTAGGGGGGGGGGGAGTTCTTTCTGGATCAAATGTCGACTGCTGAAATGTCATACATGTGAATTGTGTATTATGTAATACATGAACGTAAATTGTGTATTATATGTAATAAATGAAAATAAATCACAAACTGTCTCAGTTTTAGTATGTACATATATGTTTATCTAGCAGTGGATGCTAAAAACTGAAAACTACATAACACTACAGACATGTCACATAAATTTATTTTTCCTCAAAGAAAAGTCTTTTTTTGTTCCACAAGAAGAAAAAGCAGTATTCATGGATGTACAAGCAAATGATCAAAGTTCAAACAGAAAACAGAATTTAACATATATAAGTCAGAAGATTGCTAACAGACAGTGGAAAGCAGACCACCAAACCATGACAAACCACTACAAGCGCCAAAGACAAAGCATGGCATCCATCCTCACACGCATTCACAACTATGCATACATTCTTCACCCATACAAGAACAGATACAATTCATTCTACAGTATCTTTCATACCACCAGCAATAACTTAAATATCAATAAACCCACACAAAACATGAGGAATAACAACAAAGAATCTTACAAGCAATTTCTTGCTGCTCTAAATCATTGTGCTGTGCTGTGCAACACAAGTTACCACTATTCACAGCATAAAGGAGTTGACCCTTTCCATCCCTCACCCTATCCAGCACGAAGCTGGTCAGTAAGGTAAATACTAAGTTCAAGGGTTAATCACTTTCTCACTACAATGAGATGTTTCTTTCCCATCATAACTGAAAGCAATAACCTGAAGAAACAGAACTATCTTAACACTACACAACACACATACTCATGGAAGTCAAATGCGTACAATTCAATATACCGGTCAATGTCAATGTCAGAGGAAGGACTAGCAGCACCCACTACTACACTACAATTAAACAATGCAGTAAATATCCATACACCTACAGATAATACATTAAATATCCAGTTTTCTATAACACAAGACAACATGGTCTTTATGTATCCTTCCATTTCTACCAAAGCAAGAAAACTGAAAATCTGAATGTAATTATATTACAAACCAACGGCAGCTATCTGATTTCCTCCCTCTACTTAGGTGAGCTTGGCTAGACTACAAAATTCCTGGCATCACTTTGCTTTCATGGTTGTGTTTTCAGTGGTTAAATGGAAGTTATTTCAAAACAGATGACACCTTCATGATTTGTTCTACAGACTCTGATCTCTACTGTAACACCCAGTCCGGTCAATACCCACACATCACTGAAAATTCTGTTCACCCCTTTCCATACCCTCATCCTACCTACCAGCTTTGGCAGCTAGTTAGCCAATAATGTGAGGGAAGAATATAACACGTTTTGTACAAGCATACCCACAAACACATAGCATAGGTCAGTTTATGCCATGTATCATTTTTTCCAAAGGCAACAGACAAAATGGCAGCATAGGTCTCAACAACAGGAAAGACAGTGCAACAGAAAATAAGAATTGACAAATATATTGGTAATGAATAATGTGCATGCTTGCCTCTGTATGTGTGTGTGTGTGTGTGTGTGTGTATGCACATGCACGCATGTGTTTGTATGTGTGTCTGTTCTTGTTTGTGTACATGTGTCTATGTATGTCCATTTGCACGTATTTATACATGTGTGTGCATGTCTCTATGTGTGTTTGTATATGTGACAGGATGAATGTGTGTTTGTGTGCATGTGTGTGTGTTTGCAGGTGTCTAAGTTTCTATCAGTGTGTTTGTATGTGTGTCTGTATGTGTGTCTCTGTAGGTGTCTTTGTATGTGTGTTGGTACATGTACTCTGTATGCGTGTTGGTACGTGTGTCTGTATGTGTGTTGGTACATGTGTCTCTGTATGTGTGTTGGTACGTGTGTCTGTATGTGTGTTGGTACGTGTACTCTGTATGTGTGTTGGTACATGTGTCTCTGTATGTGTGTTGGTACGTGTGTCTGTATGTGTGATGGTACGTGTACTCTGTATGTGTGTTGGTACGTGTCTCTGTATGTGTGTTGGTACGTGTGTCTCTGTATGTGTGTTGGTACTGTGTCTCTGTATGTGTGTTGGTACGTGTGTCTCTGTATGTGTGTTGGTACGTGTGTCTCTGTATGTGTGTTGGTACGTGTGTCTCTGTATGTGTGTTGGTACGTGTGTCTATGTGTGTTGGTACGTGTGTCTGTATGTGTGTTGGTACGTGTACTCTGTATGTGTGTTGGTACGTGTGTCTCTGTATGTGTGTTGGTACGTGTGTCTCTGTATGTGTGTTGGTACGTGTCTCTGTATGTGTGTTGGTACGTGTGTCTCTGTATGTGTGTTGGTACGTGTGTCTGTATGTGTGTTGGTACATGTGTCTCTGTATGTGTGTTGGTACGTGGTCTGTATGTGTGTTGGTACGTTGTACTCTGTATGTGTGTTGGTACATGTGTCTCTGTATGTGTGTTGGTACGTGTGTCTGTATGTGTGTTGGTACGTGTGTCTCTGTATGTGTGTTGGTACGTGTCTCTGTATGTGTGTTGGTACGTGTGTCTGTAGTGTGTGTTGTACATGTACTCTGTATGCGTGTTGGTACGTGTGTCTGTATGTGTGTTGGTACGTGTGTCTCTGTATGTGTGTTGGTACGTATGTCTCTGTATGTGTGTTGGTACGTGTGTCTCTGTATGTGTGTTGGTACGTGTGTCTCTCTGTATGTGTGTTGGTACGTGTGTCTCTGTATGTGTGTTGGTACGTGTGTCTCTGTATGTGTGTTGGTACGTGTCTCTGTATGTGTGTTGGTACATGTGTCTCTGTATGTGTGTTGGTACGTGTGTCTGTATGTGTGTTGGTACATGTACTCTGTATGTGTGTTGGTACGTGTGTCTGTATGTGTGTTGGTACATGTCTCTGTATGTGTGTTGGTACGTGTGTCTGTATGTGTGTTGGTACATGTACTCATTGTATGTGTGTTGGTACGTGGTCTCTGTATGTGTGTTGGTACGTGTGTCTCTGTATGTGTGTTGGTACGTGTCTCTGTATGTGTATGGTACGTGTGTCTCTGTATGTGTGTTGGTACGTGTCTCTGTATGTGTGTTGGTACGTTGTCTCTGTATGTGTGTTGGTACTGTGTGTCTCTGTATGTATGTTGGTACGTGTGTCTCTGTATGTGTGTTGGTACGTGTCTCTGTATGTGTGTTGGTACGTTGTTCTGTATGTGTGTTGGTACGTGTGTCTCTGTATGTGTGTTGGTACGTGTCTCTGTATGTGTGTTGGTACGTGTGTCTCTGTATGTGTGTTGGTACGTGTGTCTCTGTATGTGTGTTGGTACGGTGTCTCTGTATGTGTGTTGGTACATGTGTCTCTATGTGTGTTGGTACGTGTGTCTCTATATGCGTGTATGTGGTACGTGTGTCTCTGTATGGTGATGGTACGTGTGTCTCTGTATGTGTGTTGGTACGTGTGTCTCTATATGCGTGTATGTGTTGGTACGTGTGTCTCTATATGGTGTATGTGGTACGTGTGTCTCTGTATGTGTGATGGTACGTGTGTCTCTGTATGTGTGTTGGTACGTGTGTCTCTATATGCGTGTATTGTGTTGGTACGTGTGTCTCTATATGTGTGTATGTGTCTCTATAAGCGTGTATGTGTGTCTCTCTGTGTATGTGTGTTGGTATGTGTGACTATATGTGTGTATGTGTTTATACATGTCTCTGTATGTGTGTTTGCTATGTTTTGTTTGCAAGTGTGTGTGTGTTTGTGAGTCAGTCTATATGTTTGTAAATGTGTATGTATTTGTGTGTGTTTATATATGTGTGTGCATGTGTCTGCGAGTGTTTGTGTGTCTATACATGTGTTTGTATGTAGGGCCTATGTGTGTTTTGTATGAGTGTACTTGTGTATCTAATGTGTGTGTGTTTCTGTGTGTTTGCATATGTACGCATGAGTTTGGATGTGTGTCTGTGTGTTTATATATGTCTATTCGCAAGTATGTTTGCATGTGTGTGGGTGGTTTGTGTTTGCAAGCGCATGTTTGCACATGAGTGAATGTGCTTGCATGTGTGTTTGAATATGTATATTTCTATGTGTGTCTGTCTGTGTGAGTGTTGTATGGGTGTGTGTTTGGATGTGTGTGTGTGTTTGGATGGGTGTGTGTGTGTATATCTATACATCCATGTCTGTATGAGTGTGTGTGTGAGATTGCGTGGTGTGTGTGTGGTGGTGTGTGTGTGTGTGTGTGTGTGTGTGTGTGTGTGTGTGTGTGTGTGTGTGTGTTTTTCTTTGTGTATATATAGGTGTGTGTATATGAATGTGAGCATGCACAGACACATACAAGTCAGAAAGGATCACATTCAACAAGACCTTCCAAGCCTGTCCCTACCAAACATATTCCTACCCCTTCCCCCCCCCCCCCCCCCCCCCCCCCCCCCACTATCAGTACCATTATACCAACTTTCAACCAAACAGTAGTCAACACATCAACACACAAAAGAACAAGTGCTACTCACTTGACTTTTTCGCCATCTTCAACCCGCCACATAAGTAGACATTTTCTGTCTTTTCATTTTATTTTTGTTGTTTGTGTTTCTTGATGTGAGTAGACACTGACAGAGTCCAGAGGAAGTGTAGGAGGAACACGAAGCAAATTGCACATGGTTCAGGGGGAGGACTAATACGTCGTGTAGGGACTACTTTTTCAGCACCTGCATGCGTTTATCCAACGTGTCAAAATTGGATTTGATGCCGTCCATGTTGTCCTTGAAACTGCCCTGAAGCTGTGGGCATACAAAATAAATAAATAAATAAAATAAATAAAATAGACAGGCAGACAGACAGACAGATACATAGGTAGGTTGATAGGCAGACAGATAGATCAGATAGATAGATAGATTGGTAGATAGGTAGATAGATAATAAAATAGATAGTGGACAGATAGATATGTAGACAGAAGAAGATAGATCAATCAACAGACAAAACAGACAGGTAGATAGACAGACAGATACACAGACATAGACAGATCAATCAACAGACAGACAGACAGACAGGTAGCTAGACAGACAGATACACAGACAGACAGATAGATAGATACACATAGCATAAGCATAAAACGACCTGTACAACCTCTAAAGAAAATCGTTACCCTTTCTCTACACAATATCACATGTGACGTGAATACAAAGCACAACAAATACAAGTCAATAAACATGAATACAATGTAGAAGGTTGTTCTGCATCTGTCTATACATAAATGAAGCAATTTGTGTGTTGTGTGAGAAATAAATGTGTGTGTTGTGAGGTTGTTGCATGTATCTGTAATAATAAATGTATTGTGTTGTGTGTGTGTTTGTGTTTGTTGTTGTTGTAGTTGTGTGTTGTGTGTGTTGTGTTGTGTGTGTGGTGATGTGTGTGTGTGTGTGTGTGTGTATGTGTTGTGTTGCATGTATGTGTGATTGTATGTAATGTGTGTGTGTGTTTTAATGTGGTTTTGTGGTGTACACATATGTGCTTAGTATTGTGTCATGTGTGTGTAGGTATGTCTGTATGTATATATTATATCTTGTGTGTATTTAATGTGTATTTTTATGTCTATGTGTTTACATGTGTGTTTGCATGTGGTTTGTCTGTCTGACACACACAAATGACCACCTGTTTCATACATGTCACTGTGTGACCTAGACTGGCTTGACTCTGCTGGGCGGTGTCCAGGTAGGTCAGAGCTGGCTGAACTGTAAGGCTGTAGACACACAAAGGTCACACAATAATCAATATGTCTGGTGTGTGTGTGTGTTGTGCGTGTGTGTGTGTGTGTGTGTGTGTGTGTGGTGTGTGTGTGTGTGTGTGTGTGGTGTGTGTGTGTGACATGTGTGTGTGACATGTGTGTGTGTGATTGTGTGTCTGTGTGACATGTTGTGTGTGTGTGTGTGTGTGTGTGTGTGTGTGTGTGTGTTGTGTGACATTGTGCGTGTGTGTGTTGTGTGTGTGTGTGTGACATTGTGTGTTTTGTGTGTGTGTGTGGTGTGTGTGTGTGTGTGTGTGTGTGTGACATGTCGTGTGTTGTGTGTGTGTAATGTTGTGTGTGTGTGTGTGTGTGTGTGCTCAGCACATTCTCACACCATACATAGCAAATATTGAGAAATGTGTGTATGAAATCTACACACAATAGAAGTCAAGTGTTCATCTGATGCACGGACAACAAGCAGCCATGAGGAACACATAGCTCACTGCACACAAACACACACACACACATGGACAACACTGCACACACACACACACACACACACACATGGACAACACTGCACACACACACACACACACACACACACACACACACAACACACACACCACACACACACACACACACACACACACACACATGGACAACACTGCACCACACACACATAGACAAAACTATGTAGACAAACACAGAAGACAAACATAAACAGACAAACTGACAGAACACACACATACACACAGACAACACAGACAGACAAACACCACACACACACACCACAGACAAATACACACGTACAAGATAAACATACACAAACACAGACAGACACACACACACACACATACATACAAACAGACTGACTGACAGATACAAATAGACATGACATAACACAGGCAAACAGATAAACACAGACATTCACGTACAAACAGACTAACAGACAGACAGACAGAGAAACAGACCAACACACAAATAAACAGACAAAAGCAAAGACTGACAAACACTGAGCAGACAGCATATACAGATATACACAGACACACACCTTCAATCAATACAAACTATTCTCCCTGTCTTTTTTAAAGAGAGAATGAAAAGGACAGACAGACTGAGCGATTGAAACTGTACACCTACTCCCTTAAGTCAAGCAACAGCTGAAGAGACAGCAGTTTCAAAGTGCCGAGGACTCTCAAGCATTCTTCAAGGGCGTCATTTTGGACCTAGCCCAACCAGCATGGCCACGTGTCATGGGCAGCTGCTTTCAGAGGATGGCAAGTATGTGCAGGATGATGGACGATACATTGTCGTAAACTGAAGAAGTCAGATTAGCTGTGAGTGTTCCCAGAAAGCCAGTTGAAAAACTTAACCCTTTGACTCCCACACACTGTCCACCAGCATCCTGCATTGTCAACCATACTAGCAAAGCAAAAACTTCACTCTTTGACTGCATGAAGCTGGTGGATAGGGTGAGGGAGTTAAAGAGTTGAGTTTTTGTGGTTGGTGGACAGGGTGCGGGAGTCAAAGGGTTAACAAGTGTCCCTTGTACAGCACAACAGACAGAGAGGATCCATGTAGAACTACACTACACAGTATAACGGTGACAGTACAGACAGACCCACCTTGTTCATGGAGCTCCTTAAGGGCCACCATTCGGTCCACCACCTGGGGCAGGGTGTCACCAACACTCTCCCACTTCTTCACCAGCTCGTACAGCTCAGAAATCTGCGCACGCACACACACACACAAACACACACACACACACACACACACACACACACACACACACACACAACACACACACACACACACATCACTATGGTCACTGCTGTCAGTAAAGTAGGCTGGGGGGTTTTATCTATGTTTTTGTGCCATACTGCAGGACATCAATCTGCGTGTCACTGTAGGGACGATAGGAGGAAACGTGGAGAAGCCAGGGTGGGGGCAGTCTATGCCCGAGTTATTCTGTCTCACAGCATAAAATCCATTGCAGTGATAGCACAGTGACATCTTGTGCAATAACTTAACCCTTTGACTCCCTCACCCTATCCACTAGCATCCTGCACCATCATCAATGGTAGTAAAGCAAATACTTAACCCTTTGACTCCCTCACTCTATCCACTAGCATCCTGCACCATCATCAATGGTAGTAAAGCAAATACTTAACCCTTTGACTCCCTCATCCTATCCACTAGCATCCTGCATCATCATCAATGGTAGTAAAGCAAATGCTTAACCCTTTGACTCCCTCACTCTATCCACTAGCATCCTGCACCATCATCAATGGTAGTAAAGCAAATACTTAACCCTTTGACTCCCTCATCCTATCCACTAGCATCCTGCATTATCATCAATGGTAGTAAAGCAAATACTTAACCCTTTGACTCCCTCATCCTATCCACTAGCATCCTGCATTATCATCAATGGTAGTAAAGCAAATGCTTAACCCTTTGACTCCCTCACTCTATCCACTAGCATCCTGCACCATCATCAATGGTAGTAAAGCAAATACTTAACCCTCTGACTCCCTCATCCTATCCACTAGCTTCCTGCATCATCATCAATGGTAGTAAAGCAAATACTTAACCCTTTGACTCCTTCACCCTATCCACCAGCTTCCTGCAGGAAGCTAATGGATAGGGTGAAGGAGTCAAAGGGTTAACCCTTTGACTCCCTCACTCTATCCACTAGCATCCTGCACCATCATCAATGGTAGTAAAGCAAATGCTTAACCCTTTGACTCCCTCATCCTATCCACTAGCATCCTGCATCATCATCAATGGTAGTAAAGCAAATGCTTAACCCTTTGACTCCCTCATCCTATCCACTAGCATCCTGCATCATCATCAATGGTAGTAAAGCAAATACTTAACCCTTTGACTCCCTCACTCTATCCACTAGCATCCTGCACCATCATCAATGGTAGTAAAGCAAATGCTTAACCCTAGAACTCCCTCATCCTATCCACTAGCATCCTGCATCATCATCAATGGTAGTAAAGCAAATGCTTAACCCTTTGACTCCCTCACTCTATCCACTAGCATTCTGCATCATCATCAATGGTAGTAAAGCAAATGCTTAACCTTTGACTCCCTCATCCTATCCACTAGCATCCTGCATCATCATCATGGTAGTAAAGCAAATACTTAACCCTTTGACTCCTTCACCCTATCCACCAGCTTCCTGCAGGAAGCTAATGGATAGGGTGAAGGAGTCAAAGGGTTAAGTTTTTGCAGCTGGTGGATAGGGCGCAGGATTCAAAGGGTTACAAAACAACTGTGTACTTTGTTTACCTTCTATGTTTAAAATCTATATTGAAAAGAAAACAAACTCCATAGGAAGGGGTGAAAAATCTGTAAAAAATTCACTGTCACTGGCAAACAGGAAAACACATGTTCAGATAAATAAGGAGAACACTATACTGTGGCAATGTACTGTCACTGGCAAACAGGAAAACACATGTTCAGATAAATAAGGAGAACACTATACTGTGGCAATGTACTGTCACTGGCAAACAGGAAAACACATGTTCAGATAAATAAGGAGAACACTATACTGTGGCAATGTACTGTCACTGGCAAACAGGAAAACACATGTTCAGATAAATAAGGAGAACACTATACTGTGGCAATGTACTGTCACTGGCAAACAGGAAAACACATGTTCAGATAAATAAGGAGAACACTATACTGTGGCAATGTACTGTCACTGACAAACAGGAAAACACATGTTCAGATAACTAAGGAGAACACTATACTGTGGCAATGTACTGTCACTGGCAAACAGGAAAACACATGTTCAGATAACTAAGGAGAACACTACACTGTGGCAATGTACTGTCACTGGCAAACAGGAAAACACATGTTCAGATAAATAAGGAGAACACTACACTGTGGCAATGTACTGTCACTGGCAAACAGGAAAACACATGTTCAGATAAATAAGGAGAACACTACACTGTGGCAATGTACTGTCACTGGCAAACAGGAAAACACATGTTCAGATAACTAAGGAGAACACTATACTGTGGCAATGTACTGTCACTGGCAAACAGGAAAACACATGTTCAGATAACTAAGGAGAACACTACACTGTGGCAATGTACTGTCACTGGCAAACAGGAAAACACATGTTCAGATAAATAAGGAGAACACTACACTGTGGCAATGTACTGTCACTGGCAAACAGGAAAACACATGTTCAGATAAATAAGGAGAACACTACACTGTGGCAATGTACTCTCTCTGGAGACAGCAGCCTGAATTCAAATTGATAAGACCACAGTTAAGGATTAAAAAACAAGAAAGACATACAAATAAAAACTAACATATACATAAAAACCCACTCAATTAAACTCAACCAAACTAGTTGGTTCCTTTGATAAAGCTGTGGACTCAAGAACAGACATCATAACTTCAATGCCAGCCCCCACCAGCAAAAGCTGGCTTGTTTGTTGCCCATGTTAATGTGCCCATTGTTCTGATCCTGTCACTTTAGCAAGGGTGACACTTTCAAAATCTG
Organism: Monoplex corrugatus; assembly: GCA_030674185.1. Taxonomy (NCBI): domain Eukaryota; kingdom Metazoa; phylum Mollusca; class Gastropoda; order Littorinimorpha; family Ranellidae; genus Monoplex; species Monoplex corrugatus. Next base: position 100,197,421 of record CM060309.1, on the reverse strand, counting down.
ATAAAACTGAAAATCAGGCTGGGGTCCAGGGACCGCCCAGGCCCCGGCGGGGTGCAGGGGCCGAAGAAGGTTTTATGAAATTTTAAGAGCATTTCATGGCCTGTCCTGGCATCAAATTGGAAAATCAAAGCACAACCTTACTGCAGCCTCTAATGTTCCCCATGAAGGTGATTCACTGCAGACAACTCATCCACAAAATAAGAGGAATCATTTTTTCGATAACTGGAAAACTTTTTCGCTTGAAGGCACTAGCAGCACAATGGCGCGACGTAAGTGATGTGTGTAGCCTAACAAAGATCGCTGGACCTGTATTGTCTTCAACGATAGAGAGCGCTTCCTCATTTCCTGTCGTCTGCTACAGTGCTGCTTCGGTCATAATACCGCCGATTCAACTGGTTTTTTTCCCCAAACATTTTTTTTTTTGAATAACAAAACTAAAAAAACGGAATTTCCGTCTGGGGCCTTGCCAAGAAAACGGATTTCCGTCACCCAGACGGAAGAGTGGCACCCATGCTTTAGTCAGTGTTTCATATCATAGCTCCCTTCTCCTCCCTCCTCCCCAGTTCAAAACCTTGACACAGCATAGAGTACAGGCTCAGGGAGTCGGCCAGACAATTGCTGGCAGTTTTGATGGAGCGCATATGGGATTGACTGAGCGCATAACATCCCTCTTGAACAAACTCTAAACTAGAAACCAAACTTGAACAATGCAAGCACACAGGTAAACACACACACACACACACAGGTACACACACAGCACACACACACACACACACACACACACATACACACACACACACACAAACATACACACACACACACAAAAACATACACACACACACATTCAGAGATACACACACACACACACATGCAGAGACATGCACCCACATACATCCATACACAAATCAAATGAATAAAATAAATCAGAAATAGACACACTACAAAAGTTAAGAAACAAACACATAAACCCCCAACAAAACATGATACAAAGCTAACAGAAAGTACCCATCAATTTACACACACACGCATGCACGCACGCATGCACCACGCACCACACACACACACACACACACACACACACACACCACACACAGTCAGCGTGTAACTACCCACCTTCAGCTGTCTCTCAGGGTTGTCCTGAGCGGCCTTCTTGTCAGCAATCTGTGACAGCTTATGCATCACACTCTGCAGTCGTGCTTCCACAGCGTCCACGTTGGGCTGGTCTAACAGCGACAGCTTGGTGTTTAGCACTGATACTGCTCCCTGCAACATCATCACCATCATCACTGTCATCATCATCGTCGTCGTCATCAAAATCATCATATCATCGTTGTCGTCATCATCATCATCTCATCATGATGACTGATGGGCTGTACCAGTAAGGACAGCTTGTTCATCACTGTCTGCTGTTTACTGGTTCTCCATAACATGTGTAAAGTGTGGACTGGGTGGTCTGCTGCTGACCTCAATAAAGTCCTGATGGAGTCATCTACTTGTCCGTGATGTCAATGATTTCTGTCTTGATCAGTAACTACACTAGTATTAAAAATAATAAAATCTGGGGAAATAAAAGGCACTTCCAAGGGAAATAATCACCGAATCATAAAGCCAAACAGTATTGTAATTAATTCCCTCCCTTAGACTGTGTTATCAGGCACTTGTTCATTGAGAGAACAGTTCTTTGGACACCATGCTGACTGACTTGTGCTGACATGTTGTAATAGTGCCCTGTCAGCCACACCATCTACAGCAACTGTATGCACTGCAACAAACACCTGATTTGATATTTCAAGTAGTTCTGATGATGAGGAAGATATTTCTATGGTATATGCATATTGTGATGAAGAACAAGGTGAAGATATAGATACAGGAGATACATTCATCTCAAGTGATGATGATGATGTGCATGACGGTGAGGATGGAGGTAGTGATGATGACAGTGTCAGCATCCTGGACACCTTTTGTGGACTGCAGTAGGAGTACACCACACAGACATGACACTTAGAGTGGTCTGCCCTTGGACTGGAGTAGGATACACCACCACAGACATGACACTTAGAGTGGTCTGCCCTTGGACTGGAGTAGGAGTACACCACCACAGACATGACACTTAGAGTGGTCTGCCCTTGGACTGGAATAGGAGTACACCACACAGACATGACACTTAGAGTGGTCTGCCTTGGACTGGAGTAGGAGTACACCACCACAGACATGACACTTAGAGTGGTCTGCCCTTGGACTGGAGTAGGAGTACACCACCACAGACATGACACTTAGAGTGGTCTGCCCTTGGACTGGAGCAGGAGTACACCACCACAGACACGACACTTAGAGTGGTCTGCCCTTGGACTGGAGTAGGAGTACACCACCACAGACACGACACTTAAGAGTGGTCTGCCCTTGGACTGGAGTAGGAGTACACCACCACAGACACGACACTTAGAGTGGTCTGCCCTTGGACTGGAGTAGGAGTACACCACCACAGACACGACACTTAAGAGTGGTCTGCCCTTGGACTGGAATAGGAGTACACCACCACAGACACGACATTAGAGTGAGTCTGCCCTTGGACTGGAGTAGGAGTACACCACCACAGACACGACACTTAGAGTGAGTCTGCCTTGGACTGGAATAGGAGTACACCACCACAGACACGACACTTAGAGTGAGTCTGCCCTTGGACGGGAGTAGGAGTACACCACCACAGACACGACACTTAGAGTGAGTCTGCCCTTGGACTGGAGTAGGAGTACACCACCACAGACATGACACTTAGAGTGAGTCTGCCCATGTTAAGTAGTCTGATCTTTCTGTACATGCCTGCTGTTTGTTTCTGTGTTGCATAGTTGGTTTTTGGCATTTTCTAAAAAGATTGTCAAAACTCCTATGATTTCAGGGAATTCCCATACCAGAAGTCCTTTGCCTCTACTGAGCTAAAACACCTGTCTAGGTCACAAGGAACCTGAAGTCCAGTCACAGATCAGACAGTGATATTTCTTCCCCCTCTACTAAATCTGAACCCTCTGACTCCCACACCCTGTCCACCAGTATCCTGCATTATCAACCATTGTAGCAAAGCAAAAACTGAAACCTTTGACTCCCTCACCCTATCCACCAGCTTCCTGTGGATAGGGTGAGGGAGTCAAAGGGTTAATTAACACAGTCAGTTCAGAATGGTGGTCAGAAAAACAACACACATACAGATGGACCACAATAACAGTCCAACACCATGTTCTAACAATCCACACACACAAGCCAAGTTGATAAATCCAGTCCTGCAATGTCAACAATCCACACAGACAAGCCAAGTTGATAAATCCAGTCCTGCAGTGTCAACAATCCACACAGACAATCCAGTCCTGCAGTGTCAACAATCCACACAGACAATCCAGTCCTGCAATGTCAACAATCCACACAGACAATCCAGTCCTGCAATGTCAACAATCCACACAGACAATCCAGTCCTGCAATGTCAACAATCCACACAGACAAGCCAAGTTGATAAATCCAGTCCTGCAATGTCAACATTTGTCAACACAGACAAGCCAAGTTGATAAATCCAGTCCTGCAATGTCAACATTGTCAACACAGACAAACCAAGTTGATAAATCCAGTCCTGCAGTGTCAACAATCCACACAGACAAGCCAAGTTGATAAATCCAGTCCTGCAATGTCAACATTGTCAACACAGGCTGGTTGGTTCTTTTGACTGAGCCATGGACTCCAGATCTGATGTCTCCAGTTCAACCCTATCCCACAACACAAAAATTGCCCTCTTCACAGCCCATCTCAATGCTCCAATCATTCTGCTGGTGTCCATGATTTATGGGTTCACTTCTCCTTCCCATTTCAAGACCCCGCCAACATACAGAGTGAGTGTGAGTGAGTGAGTGAGTGAGTGAGTGAGTGAGTGAGTGAGGAGAGAGAGAGAGAGAGAGAAGAGTGTATGTGTGTGTGTGTGTGTGTGTGTGTGTGTATGTTGTGTGTGTGTGTGTATGAGTGTGTGTGTATGTGTGTATGTGTGTGTGTGTGTGTGTGTGTGTATGTGTGTGTGTGTGTGTGTGTATGTGTGTGTGTGTGTGTGTGTGTATGTGTGTGTGTGTGTGTGTATGTGTGTGTGTATGTGTGTGTGTGTGTATGTTGTGTTGTGTATGTGTGTGTATGTGTGTATGTGTGTTGTGTGTTGTGTGTGTGTGGTGTGTGTGTGTGTGTGTGTGTGTGTGTGTGTGGTACAAGCTCAAAGCGTCAGCCAGATAACTGCTGGTAGATTTGGGTGGAGCACGTATGGAATTGTGTGAGTGTGATAAAATCCAACTTGGACAAACTCCAGGGTGCACATGTACGAACACTCACCAGCAGACTTTTGTTTTCTGTGTCGGCAGTCAGCACGCCCTGAAACACACAGACAGACACTTCTGGTTAGTTCTCGCTCTCTTTCTCTCTGTCACTCTTTCTCTCTGTCACTCTTTCTCTCCTCTCTCCCTCTTACACTCTCTTCCCTTTACTCTCCCTTTCTGTCTCTCACAATTTCTCTTCCCATTTGTTTCTTCCTCCCTCTCTCCCTCACTCTATCACACACACACACAACAACACACACACACACACACATCACAAAACACACACAACACACACACACCATCACACACACATACACACACACACACACACACACAACACACACACACACACACACACACACACACACACACACACACACACACACACACACACCCATGCACACATACTACACAATTACTGCATATACATTCATAAAATAAAGTTAAACGTACACATACAGGTGAATGACCAACAAGGCAGAAAATGACAGGAAGAAATGACAGAAAGCAAAGGAACAAGGCAGAAACAAAGACAGTGGCAGAAAACAGGAAATTTCTAGCACAGAATTTCCAGAAAGTAGGGATACTATTTATACTGAAAGAGCCCCCAGCATCGCCACAGGGAACCTTAGGACCTCAGGGTTTACAGAACATTCCTTTCAAGAAAGGACACAGAGAGTAACAACACTGACCACTTTGTCCATGTTCTGCCCGATGGTGTTTTCCAGTCGTTCCAGACGCTCTTCCAAGTTGGCCATCTGTGGACAAGAAAAATGTTCTTCAAAAATCCAGTAATGAATGACATACAGTTTGGTGTGTTGAAGTTATAAGTGACATACAGTTTCATGTGTTGGAGTTATGAGTGACACACAGTTTGGTGTGTTGGAGTTATGACATACAGTTTGGTGTGTTGGAGTTATGACATACAGTTTGGTGTGTTGGAGTTATGACATACAGTTTGGTGTGTTGGAGTTATGACATACAGTTTGGTGTGTTGGAGTTATGACATACAGTTTGGTGTGTTGGAGTTATGACATACAGTTTGGTGTGTTGGAGTTATGACATACAGTTTGGTGTGTTGGAGTTATAGATACATAAGTTTGTGTGTGTTGGAGTTATGACATACAGTTTGGTGTGTTGGAGTTATGACATACAGTTTGGTGTGTTGGAGTTATGACATACAGTTTGGTGTGTTGGAGTTATGACATACAGTTTGGTGTGTTGGAGTTATATGACATACAGTTTGGTGTGTTGGAGTTATGACATACAGTTTGGTGTGTTGGAGTATAAGTGACATACAGTTTGGTGTGTTGGAGTTATAAGTGACATACAGTTTGGTGTGTTGGAGTTATGACATACAGTTTGGTGTGTTGGAGTTATGACATACAGTTTGGTGTGTTGGAGTTATGACATACAGTTTGGTGTGTTGGAGTTATGACATACAGTTTGGTGTGTTGGAGTTATGACATACAGTTTGGTGTGTTGGAGTTATAAGTGACATACAGTTTGGTGTGTTGGAGTTATGACATACAGTTTGGTGTGTTGGAGTTATGACATACAGTTTGGTGTGTTGGAGTTATAAAGTGATGATACAGTTTGGTGTGTTGGAGTTATGACAACAGTTTGGTGTGTTGAGGTTATGACATACAGTTTTGGTAGTTTGTTGGAGTTATGACATACAGTTTGGTGTGTTGGAGTTATGACATACAGTTTGGTGTGTTGGAGTTATGACATACAGTTTGGTGTGTTGGAGTTATAATGACATACAGTTTGGTGTGTTGGAGTTATGACATACAGTTGGTGTGTTGGAGTTAGACATACAGTTTGGTGTGTTGGAGTTATGACATACAGTTTGGTGTGTTGGAGTTATGACATACAGTTTGGTGTGTTGGAGTTATGACATACAGTTTGGTGTGGTTTGGAGTTATGACATACAGTTTGGTGTGTTGGAGTTTTAAGTGACATACAGTTTGGTGTGTTGGAGTTATGACATACAGTTTGGTGTGTTGGAGTTATGACATACAGTTTGGTGTGTTGGAGTTATAAGTGACATACAGTTTGGTGTGTTGGAGTTATGACATACAGTTTGGTGTGTTGGAGTTATGACATACAGTTTGGTGTGTTGGAGTTATGACATACAGTTTGGTGTGTTGGAGTTATGACATACAGTTTGGTGTGTTGGAGTTATGACATACAGTTTGGTGTGTTGGAGTTATGACATACAGTTTGGTGTGTTGGAGTATAAGTGACATACAGTTTGGTGTGTTGGAGTTATGACACAGTTGGTGTGTTGGAGTATGACATACAGTTTGGTGTGTTGGAGTTAATGACATACAGTTTGGTGTGTTGGAGTTATGACATACAGTTTGGTGTTGAGTTTGACATACAGTTTGGTGTTGGAGTTATGACATACAGTTGGGTGTTGAGTTATGACCATACAGTTTGGTGTGTTGATCTGCATACATTTGGGAGTTATGACATACCAGTTTGGCGTGTTGAAGTTGATCCCCATAATAAATTCATTTTTACTCAACACCCATCACACAGTTAAGCCAAACCTACCAGCAATTATCTATGACCCTTGACCCGCACCAAAACCCTACATGCTAACAATGTATCAACCACAACCTATCCAAACTCTACACATGATAGGAGCATTAACCCTTTGACTCCCAACCCATCCACCACCAGCCAAAAGTTAACCCTTTGACTCCCACACCCTATCAACCACCAGCCAACAGTTAACCCTTTGACTCCCACACCCTATCCACCACCAGCCAACAGTTAACCCTTTGACTCCCTTACCCTATCCACCACCAGCCAACAGTAAACCCTTTGACTCACCATCCACCACCAGCCATTCTTGTCTACATCACACACAACTTACCCTTTATCCTACCTACCACCAGACAACATTACCCTTTGACTCCCTTACCCTATCCACCACCAGCCAACATGTTAACCCTTTGACTCCCTTACCCTATCTATCATCCATCCTTTCTGTCCTCATCAATCTTGCAAAACTGTCCAATATTTTCTCCCTGGGTCTACCTGGTGCTCTTTTCCCTCTACTTTCCTGCTGTGGCTTGGTGCTCCAATTTCTCTTGTCTCATAAAATGTTCTACAAATGTTGCTGGTCTTTTCCTAATCCTGATTCACTCTCACTCACTCTCTCTCTCTCTCTCTCTCTCTCTCCACACACACACACACACACACACCACACACACACACACACACACACACACACACACACACACACGTACGCACACCCCCACCCCACACACAGACCCCTTGAACTTGCCAGTTGTGATGAACTATATGTGTACATCTGCAATACAACTTGTAGGTGACACACACACACACACACATACACTGTCTTTCTCAAAGTAGGCCTTGATAGCTCAGTGGCTGAGCATGGACTGGATTCACATACTGATGGCTGTGGGTTCAAACCAGGGACTCATTACATTAAACAGGTCTTCTGTTCATCCACACACATTGTTGTTTGGTAGTATCAGCATAAAATTAGATGAACGCACATGCACACACACCCTTCACCGGGATGGTTATTGAAGTTTGGTATTTGTTCAAGAGGAATTCATAGTGCTCACACAATTCCATATGTGCTCCACTCAAATCTGCCAGAAATTACCTGGCAGACTGCCTGAGCTGCACAAACTTTTATATACTAGCAGGATCTTGAAGTGGTCAAGCAGGAGTGTTGGGACAACATATGAAACATTAAGCCAACACCACCACAATGACAGGAACAATAAGGTGGGCGGTGAACAGGCCACTGGGATCAAACTCAAAACACCTGATCTTGAGTCCTACACCTGTCGCAACATTATCTGAGATAGGTGCTGACATTAAACTGAATCCAATCCAATCCAATCCAATCCAATCCTTCTCTCTCTGTCCAGCTCTCACCCGTGCATTTTTGCTGAACTGTGCCTGTTCAGGTCTGTAGTACAGCTCGTAGGTGACGTACTCGCCGTCAGCCCCAGTGGCAGGCGGGGTCTTGGCGGTCTTGTCCTTACCTCCAGCAGCAGGGCTGTAGGATCCCAGCTGTTGTAGTAATCGTCTGACAACAACAACAACAACAATAAACATGTCAGCTGATAAACCTTGTCCTGACACCAATGGTCTATCAATAATACCAAATAGCACTGTTCAAAGCCCAGCTGACAGCCATGTCAGTGTTACAACCATCTCACACAAAACACACAAATTTAAACACACCAATAACCTGGAAAAAACAAAACACACAAATTTAAACACACCAATAACCTGGAAAAAAACAAAACACACAAATTTAAACACACCAATAACCCTGGAAAAAACAAAACACACAAATTTAAACACACCAATAACCTGGAAAAAACAAAACACACAAATTTAAACACACCAATAACCTGGAAAAAACAAAACCCGGTATTGAAAATTACGTACAGACATCATAACATTCAGGCAAATAACCCCAGATATGACCCAATTTATCACTAGTGGGATTAAAAACAGACTTCAATATAGATGTATAAACATAATCAGCTATTCACACACACAAAAATACAAGCTGGCCTATAATACCTACAGCAGTCCACATTTTCTTAGAGCTAAAAATGCAAGAAAGCTGGAAGCTGGTGGGCAGAGTCAGGGAATCAAGGGTTAAATGTTGGCTTCTGAGCAAAACTTCAAACTATAGCTGGTGGGTCAAGGTGAGGGAATCAAGGGGTTAAATGTTGGCTTCTGAGCAAACATCAAACTATAGCTGGTGGGCAGAGTCAGGGAATCAGGGGTTAAATGTTGGCTTCTGAGCAAAACTTCAAACTGTATCCTGGGCAGGCTATGAAATGTGACTGTCACAAAATGAGACAGAATATAATAATGTCACAAATTCCTGAAAAGTGCTGTTTACACCTGTCACAAATGAAGCAGAATGTAAATGTTGTCACAATTCCTGAAAAGTGCTGTTTACACACTGTCACAAATGAAGACAGAATGTAAATATATCACAAATTCTTGAAAAGTGCTGTTTACACACTGTCACAAAATGAAGACAGAATGTAAATATACACAAATTCTTGAAAAGTGCTGTTTTCACAACTGTCACAAAATGAGACAGAATGTAAATGTTGTCACAAAATTCCTGAAAAGTGCTGTTACACACTGTCACAAAATGAAGACAGAATGTAAATTGTCACAAATTCCTGAAAAGTGCTGTTTACACCTGTCACAAATGAAGACAGAATGTAAATAATATCACAAATTCCTGAAAAGTGCTGTTTACACACTGTCACAAAATGAAGACAGAATGTAAATAATGTCACAAATTCCTGAAAAGTGCTGTTTACACACTGTCACAAAATGAAGACAGAATGTAATATGTCACAAATTCCTGAAAAGTGCTGTTTACACACTGTCACAAAATGAAGACAGAATGTAAATAATGTCACAAATTCCTGAAAAGTGCTGTTTACACACTGTCACAAAATGAAGACAGAATGTAAATGTTGTCACAAATTCCTGAAAAGTGCTGTTTACACACTGTCACAAAATGAAGACAGAATGTAAATGTCACAAATTCCTGAAAAGTGCTGTTTACACACTGTCACAAAATGAAGACAGAATGTAAATAATGTCACAAATTCCTGAAAAGTGCTGTTTACGCACATTTCTCACAAAACACTGAGGCTAAGCGCCTACTTTTCCAAATGTGTGACCTTGATCTTGGAGCCCGACTTCCAAAATGATGCGTTCCAGACATCTCAACAGTCCACACTTGTGACCCAAAATTTGGTGAAATCCCTCAAGAACAGCTAAGAAAATCTTGCTAACAGCTTTCACAGCTGAGAAAATATATATACTTCAGGGGTGCAAGTGGACAGGGGTCCAGAAGCCTGAAACCAAAGTTTGGGGAATTATCCCAATCCTGAAACATGCTACACTGCATGGCTGCAAGTCTGAAACATTTAATGAGCTAGGAGGGGAGGGGGAGGGATGATGCCAAACATCATATAATTATAATACAAATCTATAAGCCTATACAGCAAACTACTGCAGTAGTTTAGCCTAAAGCCTGTGAGTTAAAAAAACAACAACCAAGAAGCTACAAAAGAAACAAGCACGAGCAAATACTGAATACATCATCATTTTCATTCCTCTCTTCCAAACAAACCCACCTCCATCTATTCTTAACAAAAGTCCACCCTAACCTCAGCAAACACCATCACATCACTCCTTGTCAAAAACTTCATTTTTGTTCACTCAGCTTCGCAGCAGCAACAACAAAAAATGGAGGCCTTTTTTAACTTCTCAGTTGAAGAGTACCACATGTAGACAAGAGTTCTACAAACGCAACACTGTTTTCGATTTTCACAGACAGATTTTTAATTTTTCATCTTTTTCATTGTGACAATTCTCTCTCTCTCTCTCTCTCTCTTGCTCCCTTAAAAAATCCAGAGAGAAAGGGAACTCAGTCACATGTCTGAAAGCTAGAAACTACCCAAACAAAAATTTTGCTGATCCAGAAAAGTAAAGAACGAACATTTTACAAGCCGGTATTCCAGCCTACATTGGAAAACTTGCACCCCTGCACGGAAGCAGGGACATTTCAGTCTTTTTCTCAGTAATTTTTGAATTTGGTGTTTGTTTGTTTGTGATCTTCCATTCACGCTTGACAAAGGCCAGTTGGGCAAAAATTTGTGCCTCTTTTGTCTGATTATATTAAACACGCTTTCTTATTCTATTTTTTTTTTCCTGATTCCTGTTTACTTAAACATGGCAGTCGCACTTGTTTTGGATTTTGCATCCCTGCATTTTTGACACAGACACAGATATTGCCACAGACACAGATACACACACAGAACACATAACACATCTCTCTCTTATCAACAGGGAAGGAAGCCTAAAACAACTCACTGTCTCAAGGCCCCCTGTGGGTCAGACAGGTCAATGGAGGCGTCAGGTCCCAGCAGTTTCTCCAGGTGCAGGTCCGTCAGTTGGTGCTGTAGGTACTGTAGCTGTTGGCCCAGGTTGACTGGAGACATTTTGTCCCCACCACTCTCTCCTTTCATTGTGTCCTGTGATAACATCATCATCATCATCATCATCATCATCATCA
>CM060309.1:100060961-100180961 GCA_030674185.1 Monoplex corrugatus | reverse complement strand
ATGGTGAAAACTGGGATTTTTACAGTACAAAGTGCAAAACTCCATTTTATCATTTCCTGTTTGTATTTTTTCAAGAACAAAATCTAACAACAGAAAAGACAATTTTAGTGCTTTACTTTGCTGTTTTCAATGCCTATAATCCTACGATGTTGATGACCAAAATATCTCAATAAAGAGCATCAAAGTTGATTGAATGCATAAAAACTGCAAATAATTCTGTATGTTACCTTGTTACAAAGTTTGAGCATTTCTTGTCTTGTTTTGTACTGTAAACTACACATTCTGATTCCATTTTCTTGTTTTTCTGGTCTCTATTTGCTTAAATGCTGGCAGTCACTTTGAATAAGTTTTTAAGTAAGTTTTACCAAGATTTAGACCTTTCTTAAGGACTTAAATCAGTTGCGTGATCGAAAGCTTGGAAAACTTATTTTCTCGAAATGGTCGATAATAATTTGTTTTCTAAACAGGGTCAATTTTATTTACAAAATTTGAAATATCATATTTCCATCAATTTTCACAGTAGATAAATAAAACAGGTATCAATACAAACTGTAAAGTCTGTACTGTTTTCTGGTGTGTAAAACTCAGATGTACAAAATATGAAATTCATTGGTGATTTTGTGGGATGGACCCCTACTCACAGAGACCGAGTCACATGAAAGATTTGTGTCCAGAAAGAAATGAGGAGGGAGAGAGTTACAGAGAACAGGAAAGACTGGATTGGATTAATTTTGCACACAATGGTCTATTTCTGTATCAAATGCGGGCTGATCTTTCTGCCTGTGGTAAACATGTCACAATAGTACTGCACCACATCTATCTTTACCTGAATGCCAATATTTTTGTTGACCTATGTGCGTAAGAGAATTTTTCTACAGACTTCTGCCAGGGACAATTCTTTTGTTGCTGCTATGCGCATGCTATGCATAGGAACTTGGTTTTATCGTCCCATCAGTTTTAAGTTTGGAGTTTGCTCAAGAGCGATTCATCACACCAGGACAATACCTTATGTGCTCCAACCAGCAGTTATATCTGGCCACTCCCTAAACCTGTGCAAAACCCTATAACACACTGGAAGGTCTTGAAGTAGGGCCGGGGGGGACCTATGTAACACTGACACCACCAGAATGATTTAGCATTATCTCTTTAAGTCCCACAACTTGCACACCAGCGTCCTGCATTGTTAACCATGCAAGTAAAGCAAAAACCTAACCCTTTTGATTCTCTCACCTTTACCCATGCAGGAAGCTTGTGAATAATAATTATAATAATAATTACAATATTTATATAGCGCAAAATCTTGATAAAATCAAATCTAAGCGCTGAAGCAGACACACACGCAAGCACACACGCACGCACACACACGCACGCACGCACACACACACACACACACACACACACACACACACACACACACACACACACACACACACACACACGCATGGCTATAAATGGGGAGAAAGAATAAAAGCAATAAAAGCAAGAATAAAACCAATGGAAAATTATAGAGAGCATAGCATATACAATTATATATTATAACCATGTGATTCCCTCCGAGCGGAGACAGGCTGCAGGGGGGGGGGGGGGGGGGGGGGTTGAGTGAGGTTAGGATTTTATGCGGAGGAGAAAAGGTGAGTTTTGAGAGCGGACTTGAAGGAGACAAAAGTAGGTTGCTGACGGACTGAGAGAGGAAGTTTGTTCCAGGAGAGTGGACCAGAAACAGAGAAGGCTCGTGGACCATAGGTATTGAGCTTAGTGCGTGGAAAGCGAAAAGTCAGAGGATCGGAGGCAGAGCGGAGGGTACGTGAGGGAACATAGATCTCAAGTAGGCTTGACAGGTAATCGGGGGCTGCGTTATTGAGGCTTTTGTAGCACATGGTGTCTAGTTTGTACTGTATGCGCTTTGATACAGGGAGCCAGTGAAGTTGTGCCAGGAGAGGAGATATGTGGTCAGCTTTTTTCTTTTTGAGTACAAGGCGTACAGCATTGTTTTGAATGCGCTGTAGGATGTGAATGGTGGAGGCAGGAAGACCAGACAGGAGTGAATTGCAATAGTCAATGCGAGACATTATGAAGGAGAGAACGAGTTTTGCAGTTGTTTCGACAGAGAGATACTTCCTGATCAGCCTTATACGATGGAGATGATAGTAGCAGTTAAAAGGTGAGTTAAAAGGTGAAGTTTTTGCAGGGTGCGGAAATAAAGGGTTAAGCCTGTGCAAAATCCTATGCACAGGCAAAAGCTTCTATTCACAGAGCAAGAATGAAGTCAAGACATCACATCTTCAGTCCACTGCTCTTTTGACACAACCAGCCAGCCCCCATCCAGAGACCACCATCCCAGGTTTACGGCAGGAGGTGAAGCATCCCTGTCTGTGTAGGAATCAAACTCATATTTCCAAGGCACAAGTTTTGAACCCTTTGACTCCCGAACCCTGTCCACCAGCATCCTGCATTGTCAACCATGCTAGCAAAGCAAAAACTTAACCTTTTGATTCCCTCACCCTGTCCACCAGCATCCTGCATTGTCAACCATGCTAGCAAAGCAAAAACCTAAACCTTTTGATTCCCTCACCCTGTCCACCAGCATCCTGCATTGTCAACCATGCTAGCGAAGCAAAAACTTAACCCTTTAAATCCCTCACCCTATCCACGTGGCCTACATATTCACCGAGTTGTCCACAAAAGTAAAGACAGAGCCATTTGAAGGAGCGTAGCGGTGTCACAGAGTGCAGCGGCCAACACTGAACCCAGCGACACCAACAGGTGAGACCCTATCCACCAGCTTCCTGCAGGGAGTCTAAGAGTTCAGCAAGTGGGCCACTACTCCACCTGAAGGAGGAAACTACCAACAGAGATAAACGATACAAACAGCAAAAAGGCAAGTCTCTCTTACCAGTTCATACTCAGTCCGGTCACTGTAGTAGCCTGATTTTCTGGCTTTGCTCACACTGTCAGAGAAGTCCACTGAAATCAACCAACAACACAAACGTAATAATGACTCATCGGACAAGTCCATCAAACGCAAAAAGCACACAGAACATGATGATGACTCACCAAACAAATCCACTAAACACAAACATGCGCACAAAAAATGACAGTGGTTCATCAGAGAAATCCACTGAAAGAAAGGCACACTAAACATGACAATGACTAGTCCACAACAAACAACAAGAGCACAAAACATGACAGTGGTTCATCAGAAAAATCCACTGAAAAAAATGGCACACTAAACATGACAATGACTAGTCCACAACAAACAACAAGAGCACAAAACATGACAGGGGTTCATCAGAGAAATCCACTGAAAGAAAGGCACACTAAACATGACAATGACTAGTCCACAACAAACAACAAGAGCACAAAACATGACAGTGGTTCATCAGAGAAATCCACTGAAAGAAAGGCACACTAAACATGACAATGACTAGTCCACAACAAACAACAAGAGCACAAAACATGACAGTGGTTCATCAGAGAACCCCACTGAAAACAAGCCCACGATACATCAATGACTTACAAGAATACTAAAGATTATGGATCACCACAACCCTTCATACATAACAAAAACACAGCATAAATATTATAAAACTTACATCAAATTTATAATCTGGCTTCAAAGCTTCATTTTTAGGTGGGCAATAGGGACCAGTACTTTCCTTTGCTGTGTTTATCTGGTAAAAGGTAAAGGTTATCCCATAACCCTGAGGTCATAGGGGAGTAAAGTGGTGGGGACCTAACTTCTCTCTAAGCCAGCATTATGGGGGCAATGCCCATGTCATTTCCTATACTGCTATACCTTCCCCACCCCTGAACAGGGTCAGGAACTCATTCACAGCAGGGTGGCTGTTTACCTCAAGCCTGACTTTGACTTGTACAGATGGACAAGAAGATGACAGCTCTACCACTCTACCAACTAAGCATCACTGGTTGGAGATTTAACCTAAATTGTTTAGAGGGAAAATCCAACTTCCTAAATAAACTATTTGTTTCTGACATCACTGTGGAACTGCAGTACTGCTCTACAGTTATTTCATGTTTTTCTGTGCACCCCTGAATGAGATAATACTGAGAATTAATAAAAGGTTATGATCAATGAACGTTATATCAACAACAGTTTTTCTTTTTAAAATTTTTTTTTTAGGATCATTGCACACAGGGAGACTTCTTTTGTGCTCTCCCCATCTTAATTGCCACACAAGCAGGCACTGACGGCGACGAGGATGATACCATGATGCTGTGGAATTCCATCTCATCATTATCATCATCATCAGGTGCCTGCCGCTTTGGCGTTGGCGACCAAGACTTCCAACATCTCTATCTTCATTGCCCCTGCATCTCCCCACTCTCCTCATCCCCAGCCACTCTGCAAGTCTGTCCAGCATCTCTCTCCCTGGGTCTACCTGGTGCTCTCTTTCCCTCCAGCTTTCCTGTTGTGACCAGGTGCTCCAAATCCCTTTCCTCATAAAATGGCCTATAATGTGGAGTTCCATCTAGGATTTGAGAATGTATCCTGGCATCAACCAGGCCCAAGACATAGACACCTTCCAATGTTGGTCCAAAGATTTTAGCAATACCCTCAGTGACGCATCCATAAAGTGGATGAGACTCAATTATATGGTCCCAGTTTTCTCAATGAGCCCATAGCACGCTCAACTTTGGGTAGGACGCGGTCGGAGCTGAAAAATCCCACAACGATTTTTGAAAGGACTGATAGGGATTTGAACCCGCGATCTCCAACTGGCAGGCCATCATGCTAACCACTACACCATGGTGACTGGTATATCCAAAAAAAATTATACCAATACAATGTGACAATTTAAAAAAGTTATATAGATGAAGAAGTTGTAACAATAAAAGGTTACATCAATAAAAAAAAGTTATATTAATAAAAAGTTATCAACACATACTAACACTCACCCTTCCCAGCAGTAGCCACACTCTTGCCTTTGAATGCAGTGTAAGCGGCCTTGGTGTCCAGCGCCATTGTCTCCACGCTCTCACTGTCCAGCTCATCCTTCACACAATATATCATCCTCATAAATCATTCCTGTATGGCACTATACTACAAACTCATTTAGACTCGCTGTGCACTGCACATAATCAAGAGGAGTGTGGAGAACTGGAGATGTTAGGAAAGCTGGCCACATTGCACCATGTTGTTGTACAGTACGCATCTTCAAGAGGCATGCATGTTGGGTGTTTTCATGTTTCCATAAGCCAGCCACTGACACAACTTACAGGGTCTTTAACATGCTTATTCAATATCTGACACTTTGTATACATGAATATACGCATGTGGGATATAGGCACTCACAGGTCTACACACATGTCAGCCTGGAAGATAGACAAAATTTCGTGCACTTTTACCGTACACTGAGATGTCTAGGTGGATCAAACCAGTATACTTCTGACTGAAGTCCACATTTGCCCATCTCACTACCATACTGTGTATACAACAGTACCATTATTTACTTCTCTTCTGTATGGCCATCACTCCTTACAAATCACACAATACACCAACAGAGTTAGGGTGGGTAAGTTGTCATCTATAGCAGGCAATTCTGCAATGGTCCCAAATGCCTACCCACTTATACAATCCAAGTGTCCTGAATCACTTCAAATTCAATCTGGAAACATTGTACTTTCAGGAAGTCGTGACTCCAATGACAAAGTACAGCAACCATTCTGTACCCCAAGATGTGTGGTTGTCTCTGCAGACATGCTTTGATGAATCTGTGACCATATTGACTCCTTTCCACCTTATTCCACTCACAACAAAGTGACAGTGCAGATGACAGTCTGTGACCATACTGATTCCTTTCCACCCTTATTCCACTCACAACACGTGACAGTACAGATGACAAGCTATGACCATACTGACTCCTTTCCACCCTTATTCCACTCACAAGATGTGACAGCACAGATGACAAGCTATCTGGGATCTACACAGAGGATTCTGTGCCCAGCTCTACTGATGCAGTACCAACTAACAACTAACAAAGAGATGAACTTTTCCATTCAAAATGATGTTCAAGATGGTTGCATTTCATCTGCTCCTGACAGAAAGTTGCCACAAATTGTAACTGATCCTGACTGCATGATAAAGCAACATCATGTAGCTGAGCCATCAACAAGCCACATGGTTCACAGTGTGGCCTAGAAAAGCCATGATTATGCAGCACACAACAGAGCTAGCTGCCTGGTTCCCTGTCTATGTCTGTGGTTCAAGGTGGTAGAAAGACGTTTCGGAAATCAACAATAACTAAGCACAGATGTTAATTTCAACCAAACTGATTTTCTATCTCTCTTGTAACAGGTGGAACAACTGATTTTGCTATGACCCAATTAGCAAAAAATTGCAAGTAAAATGTTAACATATACAGCGTTTCTTAATAAAAGACAATGTAAAAAAAAAAAAAAAGTCTTGTGTTGTGTGTAATGCATATTATTCTGATTAACATAATAAAATTTTGATCTATAGTTCTCATATTCAGTGAGTTTGGCTGGGAACTGGTCATCTGATAAACACGATAATAATATGTAGAAAACTTTCCCATGCTCACTGGCCTGGTAATGGTCACTTGAAAAATAAAATAACTTATAATCTCTAGTTTTCATACTCACTGAGAGCCTGGCCTGTGTCTGGTCATATCAAAACCATAATACATTATAATATTAAAAACATAATACATTATAATTCTAGTTCTCATACTCACAGAGAGCCTGGCCTGGGATTGGTCATCCTCTGGCAAGTCACTGGTTTCATACACATCTGGTGAGTTGACATCCTGCACACAATTGTTTTGCAGTGGTTACAACACTGGCTCCTGATCATCCACCTTAAACATGTTTGAGTGAGCTTCCCAAATAAAAAAGATGGATAACCAGAATTAGTCATAGCTTACAAGTAATCCTCCCCGACAGTCACTTAAAAATGGGTAAGGTCTTGGTGTCTTTATTCTTTCATCTTTTACCAGTCAGCTTAAAATATTAGGAGTGTCAAGGGGAAAAAGAGTTGACAATCAGTGGTGCACTGGAAGATCTCAAGAAATGTTATGAGACATTAACTTAGACTAAGGTCCTTTTCATGCCATTGATCTAGTCTTCTTTCATCTCCTTTCACTTTAAATTGAGCTAATGATACAGATATCTTGTAATAATAAGCTTGCTAAGCTAGCTTGTGGGCTTGCAGGTCAGATGAGCAAGCCACTTCATTCTCTGCTCATGAATATGATAATGATAAACTGTTATCTACCACAATCTCTATGATCTTAGTAATTTTAGTTAATATTCAAGTTAAAGTTTGTGGGTATTAAAGGAAGGATAATGTTCTTTCAGGCTGGTCAGTACATTTGTTTGAGTCAAGGACCTTGAACTGATACCTGAGTACAGTCCCAGCCTGTAACATTAAACTCTGGTCTATCTGCTGTTTGTCATCATGTTTCTATCATTCTATAGTGATGTCAGTATTTCACGGGTCTTTTCACACACACACACACACACACACACACACACACACACACACACACACACACACAAAACACACACACACACCACACACACACACACATTTTCTGCATTTCAAGAAGACCTTGCCTGCGCACTGGGTTTTGCATGGTCTTACTCACTCTCAGGGCATCTGCCGAACAACTGCTAGCAGATTTGCATGGAGCTTATATGGATTTGATTGAGGGCAAAGAATCCCTCTTGAACAAACTCCAAGCTCCAAAGGCTGTTCCACAAACCTGAAACTGTAGGGGAGTGAGGGGGAGTGAGGTGGTAGAGATCTAACTTTTTCTATGGACCAGCATTGTCATAGACAGCGCCCATCTTCTCTCCTTCACAGCTGTATCTTCCTATCAAAATATAAACACTGAACTGAAGAAAGCCCGTTCATAACACAAGCAGAAACATGTACAGCAGAGCAGACAGGAGGCTGCATATTCATAAAGTTCCCTGGACAAGATTCCCTCCCTTACAAATACATGGAGACAGACTGGAAGGTGAGTGTTCAACTGTATGCCAACCAGACCTGGTCTTCAGTAAACTGGTATCTGTCCCTTAGGGTAAACTGATACAAATCTGACCAATTCAGTCAAAGGCACAGGTTCTGAGACGTATCCTCAGAAATATTTCGCAGATTACTAGCAAGAGCAGCTTGATGCCTTTAGTAGATTTTCTGTGAGTTATTATAGATCTTTAAAAAAGCTATGAAGGATATTGCAGTCTTTAAACATGCTAAAAAAATTAAACAGGGACACATGATTCTAAATCCGACCAGGTGGATGTAAAATCCGACCAGAGGGTGATCTAAACCTTGACCATAATGAATATTGTGAAGGCAGTGCATGCACATTATGGGATAAACAAATGATCTATCAAGTAAAAGCAACAAAAAGAGGGAGTCTCTGCTTGATCAATATATTATATGCCTTGTTGATCTTCACTGGTGTTTCCCCCATCCATCGCATCCGCAAATAATCGACGTTCCTCCCTCATGCATACTTGTTTTTAGAAAGGAAGTGTGATCAGTGTTTCAGTGCTGAAGCAGGCCTAACTAGGTCTACGTGACTGCCATCACACACACATGAGCCCATGCGTGAGCAAGTGACAGACAGAAAGAGCAAGCTAGAGAGTGTGAAATGGAGTGAGAAAATACAAAAGAGAGAAAGAGACTGTGATTGTGAGAGTCAGTTGGGAATTAGATCATTCATGTGTTCAGCCTGATGTAGAGTCCAACTGACCAAAACCTGCCATTTCATGAGAGAAATTTATCTAAATTAGTAAATATACCCAAAGCCTAGAAACAGCATCTGCAGCTTGTATTTATGCATTAGGCATGTGATCTGTAACTGTGTAAGCAGAATATCAGTTCTCTCTTGACAGGATCAGGTTGTTGCTACTAGGAGTCAGCAAGTGATCATGTTAAAATTTGCTTTGGTACGTGTGGTGTCTGGAGACAGCTGGGTTATACTGGCCCTCAGTATCGCACTGCGTCATGATTTTAAAAACTATCTTTACTTTCACTGAAAAATCCTAAAAAGCTGGGTCATTCACTGAACTGAAACCAGTTTCTGTCACCTATTTTGAGTATCAGGAGTGACTGTACTTTTGGTTTTGTGAAGCAAATCCTGGCTCTCAGTCGGATTTTACAACAGTCTAAATCAGTTGGTATTTTGAACACTTTACCCTATACTTAAGGGGGAGCGAATGGAGGAGAGTTGTTGTGATGTCTGCTGCGGCTGCCACTATCAAACTCAATGATTCTGATGGGCGACAGGTGATACTTTATGAATGAGAAAGGTAAAGCAGTGAGGGAGAAAGCATGGCCATGGCCATTGCCCTTGCAATAAAAAAACAAAAACAAAACAAAACAAACAAATAAAACCCGAAAGAATTTGATGTTACTAGCACCTTCTTACGTTATCATTTATCGTTACTTTATTCAGTTTGTCTTTACTGAGAGTCACACACACACACACCATGACCATAGGCCTATAGGCTATACGATAATTATAGACAAGCAGACTAACTTCACTAAGGTAATGTTGACAGTAAGACACACCCATTACTACACACACACATCGTCATTTGATACAAGCACAGACACACAGTTCTCATCCCATGCATAAAGTATAAAGTATCTTGCAAGACACAATTATTCACTCGATAAAGAAAATTAATTAACTTTGCGACAGACGGCACGGTAAACGGTGACTAATACGTCTGCTGATACGATGGCCGTAGCAGACAGCTCTGTCGACATCTGCTGCATTTTGCTGCCCAGCCACAAACGATCAAACCATAGAAAACATCTGATCGCATGAAAGGATTCTACGACTCTCTAAAATAATGCACGTCATACGAAATCGTAGCACACTGGGCCGGTAATTTACTTACAATTCCTGGAAGATTAGCATATTTCGGGTCCGCCATTTTGATACAATAATATCAATGCAGGTCACGTTGAACTGGTTTGGCTTTAGGAATCAGACTGATCAGTTTTATCTTCTGGATTACCGTTATTTTGTTTTTGTTTTTTTGACTAAAGATATTACAGATACACACAATTTCAATATTATAGATTGAAATTATGTTCAATTAGTTTTAAAATTATCTTCATTTACTTTTTTGTTTCTTATCAAAAGGGAAATAGTTTTTATAATTTATTGAAATATGTCTCAAAGTTCTTCAGTCCAAACCAGGTAGGTCTAGTTGCTGCTGAAATAAACGTATTTCCGGTCTGCCGGCATCTTCTGCTAGGAGGGCCGTGGAGACATAATTTTGAACAGTGTACGCAACAGACAGTCTAAAAGGTGTCAATCGCATATTGTTTCAAACTAAGTGGAGGTATTTTGTGTTTTGATTTTGCGGAAGATTTGATTTTAGGTGTGTGTCTCTCTCTGAGAGAGAGAGAGGAAGTGTGTGTGTGTGCGCGCGTGTAGTGTATACGTGTGTTGTGTGTGTGTGTCACTGTGTGTATGTGCAGTTTAGACTATAGGTTCCTAAATGTCTATGTCTGCGATGTCAATATTGATGTGTGTGTGTGTGTGTGTGTGTGTGTGTGTGTGTGTGTGTGTGTGTGTGTGTGTGTGTGCAGGATTGCATTTAGATTACAGGCCCACATACAGCTGTATCTATAATAATAATATAATAATTACAATATTTATATAGCGCAAAATCTTGATAAAATCAAATCTAAGCGCTGAAGCAGACACACACGCAAGCACGCACGCACGCACGCACGCACACACACACACACACACACACACACGCACGCACGCACACACACACACACACACACACCACACACAACACACACACACACACACACCACACACCACACATACGCATAGCTATCTGTGATGTCAGTATTGATGTGTGTGTATGTGCGTACATGTGTGTGAATGTGAGTGAATGAGTATGTGGTGTATGTGTGTGTGCGTGAGTGTGTATATGTGTGTGTGTCACACCTGTGTGTAGATAACATGCCCATTACATCTAAATCTGCGACGCCAATATTGACTGCAGTTTCATTTTAAGACTCAGTATGACTGTTTACTAGACTTACTGACAATGAATTAATGTCACTATTAAAGTTGTCTTTACCAATACTGTCATCATTAACTCAGTGGAGTTAGTGAAACTTTGGTGTGGGAATTCCCTCAGATAAAAAGTTTTTGACCATTTTTATAGAATGCCAGAAATCAACGTGCAACACAGAAAGAAACAACAGACGTAGAGAAAGATCAGACTTTACTAAACACAGGCAGTCACCCCAGATGTCTTGTCTGTGCTGGTGTATTCCTACTACAGTCCACAAAACATGTTCAGAATGCTCATGCTATCATTATCACTCCCACCACCCTCTCCATCACGCACATCATCATCACCTCTTGAGATGACCTCATCTCCTGAACCTATCACACCTTCACCTCGTTCTTCCTCAGAATGCATTTATAATATCTTCCTCATCATCAGAACCACTTGAAATAATAGATCAAGCATTACTTGCAATGTATCCAGTTGCTGTGGATGGTATGGTTGACTGGGCACCATTACAAAATCTCAGCAAAAGTCGTCAGTATAGTGTCCAAGCAAGAAGCTGGTCTCTGAATGAACAATAGCCTGATAACACAGTCTAAGGGAGGGAATTGATTGCTGGACTGTTTGGCTTTAGGATTCAGTGATTATTTCCCTTGGAAGTGCCTGTTATTTTACCAGAAGAAAGGTTAATTTTTTAACTAGTATATTTACCCATCAAGACTGAAACCGATGACATCACCGACGAGTAGATGAACCTTTCAGGACTGTATTGAGTTAAAACCATCACCAACACAACACTTCAGGGAAAAGTGAAATGCCATGTGGTGATGTACTGATACAATGTGCATTTTTGCTTTGGATAGTAAGTGTGCAGTACAACCCTGTCATTCAGTCATAATCCTAATTGGAAGTGTGTATCATCCTCATCATCATGACATCATCGCATTGTAAAAATTGGCTTTGAAAATGGGAAACGCACAGACACACAGTGACACACACACACAGAAAAGATCATGAGCACAAAGGTCATCTTTAAAAAAAAGGGACTAATTTGCAGACATGATGGTGAATTAAATTGATTCTTTCTGTTTGTATAATTTATGGACCTTTATGCAGGTATGATAGAAAATTAAAGGTGAAAGTAACACAGTCAGAACTGTTGACATTGCCTGCTCCTGAGATCTGTGACCAACAGTTGACAGCATGGGCTGTATGTGTGGCAAGGAGTCCATCGCTGTGGGTGACAGACGTTACTACATACGATCCAGGTTGGGAGAGGGGTAAGTTGATTGTATATATACATATACTGTAGTGAAATGTGGTCACTTTGTCTGATTGCTTGTGTTTTCCAGGTACCACGTGAAAGTCTGATTATTAGCTTTCTTCAGTTCTTGCCTTTCTAAAGTTGGTTTTTTTTGGGGGGGGGGGGGGGTTAAACTGAGAGGTGACGCATTTTGAATGGGAAGAGCAGCTTGTGTTTCACTTGGTAAAGCCATTGTGACAAAAAGAAGGAAATATGAATGGATGTAAATACAAATATGAAATGAGTCTGGAGAATAGCATTATGTGAGAATGATACATGTGTACACCACACACACACACACACACACACACACACACACACACACACACACACACACACACACACACACACACACACACACACACACACACACACACACACACACACACACACACACACACACACACACACACACACACACACACACACACACACACACACACACCATACAATATATATATTTATATGTATCCCCCGTCCAGTTTTTGTCGGATGCATATATGCATGTTGTTTTACCCACACTGCAGAGATGGTTTATTGCTGCACAGTCTGCATACTGTGTGGTCGGTGGGTGTGCATGCTGTGTGTTCATGTTTCTGTAAACCACCAGACACTGACATAACTTACATGTTCGTCATCATGCATATTTGATGTTCTGCATGAATAGGACTGAGGTACTAGCAGGTCTGCACATACATTTGACTGGGGAATCACAAAATCTCCATCCGTTACCCACCAGGCAGTAGGTACCCAGACAGGATCAAACCCAGACTCTCCACTTTGACTGTCATGCCTGTCATGTACATTTTATAAATTGTGTAGTCTGTGAATTTACTAAGAACAACAGCAATAAACTGTTAATCTGTGTGTCTAATTACATTTGAAAATAAAGAAAACGTAGACATGTAGGCCTATATTGTATTTGTCCAACATTTCAGTATTTGGTCTTCCTTGGGGACTTTTTGGGTTTTTGAATTCTAGATCAGTTTCACAAACATGTGCTGTGTGTGTTTTTGATTTGTTATTACTTTGCGCTCCCCTGTCTCCATGGCAGATTCTGTCTTGGGAAAAGCAATAATGATAAATTGTACCAAAACCATCCTCATACCATTCCATTGTTTCATTTTTCACCTGGCAACACCTGCTTTCAGAGGGTTCAGCTACGTGGACCTGGTAGAAGAGGTGACCACCCACAAAGTGTACGCGCTAAAGAGGTTGACATGTCACACGGTAGAGGAGGAGAGAGTGGCGTTGGGGGAGGTGGAAGTGATGAAGAACCTTCACCATGACAACGTGGTGCCGTTAGTGGGTCACAGTCTGCTGAAGGTCAACCACCACTCCAAGACCATGGACATCGTCAGCGAGGTCTTCATCGTCATGCCCCTTTACTCTGTAAGTAGACCCCTTGGTCAGTCGGGTCTTCATTGTCATGCCTCTGTACTCTGTAAGTAGACCCCTTGGTCAGTCAGGTCTTCATTGTCATGCCTCTGTACTCTGTAAGTAGACCCCTTGGTCAGTCAGGTCTTCATCGTCATGCCTCTGTACTCTGTAAGTAGACCCCTTGGTCAGTCAGGTCTTCATCGTCATGCCCCTGTACTCTGTAAGTAGACCCCTTGGTCAGGTCTTCATTGTCATACCTCTGTACTCTGTAAGTAGACCCCTTGGTCAGTCAGGTCTTCATTGTCATGCCTCTGTTCTCTGTAAGTAGACCCCTTGGTCAGTCAGGTCTTCATCATCATGCCCTTGTACTCTGTAAGTAGACCCTTAGTAAGGTCTTCATCATCATGCCCTTGTACTCTGTAAGTAGACTACTTAGTAAGGTCTTCATCATCATGCCCTTGTACTCTGTAAGTAGACTACTTAGTAAGGTCTTCATCGTCATGCCCTTGTACTCTGTAAGTAGACCACTTAGTAAGGTCTTCATCGTCATGCCCTTGTACTCTGTAAGTAGACTACTTAGTAAGGTCTTCATCATCATGCCCTTGTACTCTGTAAGTAGATACTTAGTAAGGTCTTCATCGTCATGCCCTTGTACTCTGTAAGTAGACCCCTTTGTCAGGTCTTCATCATCATACCCTTGTACTCTGTAAGTAGACTACTTAGTAAGGTCTTCATCGTCATGCCTTTGTACTCTGTAAGTAGACCCCTTCGTCAGGTCTTCATCATCATACCCTTGTACTCTGTAAGTAAACGACTTGGCCAGTGATGTCTTTATCGTCATGCCCTATGCTCCTTAAGTAGATGGCTTGGTCAGTAAGGTTTTCATAGTCATTTAACCTAATGTAACTCATCTTATAGCTGTGCTATTTGTCAATGATTTGGGGTTTTAAGAATTCTTTTCTGCACTGTATGTATTGTTATTTATTTAAAAAAATATCTTGATCTCACACAGAGGTGTCAATATAGACGACAAGTGTTAGGAAAAATGAACTGTGGTAAGGATCAAGCGATTTCATGAAGTATGGCGGAGTTGTTATCAGCCTGAATTACCAGGTTAAGTATTTCGGTCTCTGTCTGTCAAAAATTGTGTATTGTTGCTCTGACTATGGGTGTTTCCAGATAGAATTTTGTCTGTCAAAATTTGTGTATTGTCATTTCTCACTGTGGGTATTTCCAAACAGAATTTTGTCTGTCAAAATGTATTGATTGTCATTTCTCACTGTGTCTATTTCCAGACAGAACTGTGTCTGTCAAAATTTGTGGATTGTCATTTCTCACATTGTGTATTTCCAGAGAGGAAGTCTTCAAGACAAGATCGAGCGGCTGGCCAAAAAGTCAGAAAAGATGACAGAAAAAGAAATATGGCGGTTATTCCTGGGGATTTGCCGGGGCATCAGTGCCATGCACAGCCATGATCCTCCCTACGCTCACAGGTAAAACACTGATACCTTCCTATGCTCACAGGTAAAACACTGATACCCTTCCTATGCTCACAGGTAAAAACACTGATACCATTCCTTTTTCCTATGCTCACAGGTAAAACACTGATACCCTTCCTATGCTCACAGGTAAAACACTGATATCCTTCCTATGCTCACAGGTAAAACACTGATACCCTTCCTATGCTCACAGGTAAAAATACTGATACCCTTCCTATGCTCACAGGTAAAAACACTGATACCATTCCTTTTTCCTATGCTCACAGGTAAAACACTGATACCCTTCCTATGCTCCCAGGTAAAACACTGATACCCTTTCTATGCTCACAGGTAAAACACTGATACCCTTCCTATGCTCACAGGTAAAACACTGATACCCTTCCTATGCTCACAGGTAAAAACACTGATACCATCCTTTTCCTATGCTCACAGGTAAAACACTGATACCCTTCCTATGCTCACAGGTAAAACAGTGATATCCTTTCCCATGCTCATAGGTAAAAACACTGAATTCCCTTTCTATGCTCACAGGTAAAACACTGATACCCTTCCTGTGCTCACAGGTAAAACACTGATACCTTTCTATGCTCTAGGTAAAACACTGATACCCTTCTATGCTCACAGGTAAAACACTGATACCCTTCCTATGCTCACAGGTAAAACACTGATACCCTTCCTGTGCTCACAGGTAAAACACTGATACCCTTCCTATGTTCACAGGTAAAACACTGATACCCTTTCTATGTTCACAGGTAAAACACTGATACCCTTCCTGTGCTCACAGGTAAAACACTGATATCTTCCTATGTTCACAGGTAAAACACTGATACCCTTCCTAAGCTTAGAGGTAAAAACACTGATACCCTTTCTATGCTCACAGGTAAAAACACTGATACCCTTTCTATGCTCACAGGTAAAACACTGATACCCTTTCTATGCTCACAGGTAAAACACTGATACCCTTCCTGTGCTCACAGGTAAAACACTGATACCCTTTCTATGTCACAGTAAAACACAGATACCCTTCTGTGCTCACAGATAAAACACACTGATACCCTTTCTATGCTCACAGGTAAAACACTGATACCCTTTCTATGCTCACAGGTAAAACACTGATACCCTTTCTATGCTCACAGATAAAACACGATACCCTTTCTATGCTCACAGGTAAAACACTGATACCCTTTCTATGCTCACAGGTAAAACACTGATACCCTTCCTATGCTCACAGGTAAAACACTGATACCCTTCCTGTGCTCACAGGTAAAACACCGATACCCTTTCTATGCTCACAGATAAAACACTGATACCCTTCCTATGCTCACAGATAAAACACTGATACCCTTCCTGTGCTCACAGGTAAAACACTGATACCCTTTCTATGCTCACAGATAAAACACTGATACCCTTCTATGCTCACAGATAAAACACTGATACCCTTTCTATGCTCACAGATAAAACACTGATACCCTTCCTATGCTCACAGATAAAACACTGATACCCTTTCTATGCTCACAGATAAAACACTGATACCCTTCCTATGCTCACAGATAAAACACTGATACCCTTCCTATGCTCACAGATAAAACACTGATACCCTTCCTATGCTCACAGGTAAAACACTGATACCCTTCCTATGCTCACAGATAAAACACTGATACCCTTCCTGTGCTCACAGGTAAAACACTGATACCCTTTCTTGCTCACAGATAAAACACTGATACCCTTCCTAAGCTTAGAGGTAAAAACATTGATACTCTTTCATTCTTTCAACCGTCAACTCGGAAGACAGAGCTGTAGGAAGCTGGTGGATAGGGTGAGGGAGTGAAAGGGCTGAGTTTTTGCTTTGCTGACAAGACTGACAATGCAGGAGGCTGGTGGATAGGCAGACAAAGGGTTAAGGAAGAGGAAATGGGCACCACTTTGTATCGCTAGCCTTTAGGAAAGTTGAGGTCTCTACCATCTCATTTACCATGACCTCAGGGCTATGACACATCCTTGACCTTTACTTTATCTTTAACCTTTGACAGAGACCTGAAGCCAGGCAATGTGATGGTGTCGGATGATGGAACGCCGATCGTGATGGACCTGGGGTCAGCGACCAGAGCTCGTGTCCATGTGGGGAGTTTGAGAGAGGCCACCACCCTGCAGGTGTGTGTGTGTGTGTGTGTGTGTGTGTGTGTTGTGTGTTGTGTGTGTGTGTGTGTGTGTGGTGTGTGTGTGTGTATACGCATGCGTGTATGCATAAGCGAGGTTACCAGTCTGCAGGTATCTGTGTATGTGCGGTGTGTGTGTGTGTGTGCTTCTCTTAGCAGGTGCAGGGGAAGTGTATGCAAGCACGAAAACATTTTATCTGAAATGCTGAAAAACAAAGCTTTGTGAGCCCATGCCATTTCAACCTGTGAGTATCATAAGTCTATTGACCATGCACAGTTTTGGGGAAAGCAACACAGCAAGGTGATGAATGGGACCAGCCTTCAAAAAACTGATGAGATCAACATCTTCTCTCTTACTCTACCACCTCACTCTCCAGGGTGTTGTGGATTATGGAACATCCTACCCCCCTCTTATTTTTATGTTCCATGCACCCAAGTAATGTGAAGAGCACAGGTTGTCCCATAACTCCAAGGATATAGGGGAGTGGGATTGTAGAGACTTTTTGTTAGGACAATCTATATATCATCTCCCTTACTACTTTACCTTCTTCAACCCTGAAGAGGGTCAGGAACAATTGACAGCTGGGTGGATCGGAGACTGCTCACACAGTTTGTATTTTTGTCCAGACTGGAATTACCTTTTAGCCCTGAAGAGGGTCAGGAACACATCGACAGCTGGGTGGATCGAACACTGGCACACAGTTTGTATTTTTGTCCAGACTGGAATTACCTTCTTAGCCCTAAAGAGGGTCAGGTACACATTGACAGCTGGGTGGTCCGAACACTGCACACACAGTTTGTATTTTTGTCCAGACTGGGACTGATGCAGTAAGACAGACACCTGTGTTTTTACAGGACACGGCAGCAGAGAGGTGTTCCATGCTGTTCAGGCCACCAGAACTGTTCACAGTGGAGACCAACTCTGACATCGATGAAAGAACTGATATCTGGGTGAGTCCCTTGTGTGCCGTCACAGTAATCCAGTAAACATTTATTTAGACGTTAGACTTCCCATTGGAATATCTGGGGTTCGACTGTATCCCCATTTGGTAGGTAAGGTTCACTTCCCATTGGAATATCTGGGGTTCGATTCTGCCTGAGTATCTCCAGTTTGGTGGGTAAAGGGTGACGTTTGTCTGATCTGCCAGGTCAGTCTGTGTGCAGACCTGCTAGTGCTTGAGGTGTTAATGGGTGGTAATAAAACTTAAAGTGTACTTGTATGAATGAAACATTGACAAAAAATTTTTTTTTTTTTTTTTGATTCTGCGTGGGATAACTCCAACACAAATCATCCTGAAATCATGATAGGCCTACTTGCCAAAAATAGATTTTATGATATTGTAAACAACTCAGAAGGATTTTTCAGTATCTTTATTGGTTCATGATATTTCATCATAAGAATGTTCCCATCCCCCTAATTTCGGCAAGCTAAAAATAGGCATATTTTGACAATTCATTAGAAATGTGTTTTTAATTCTGAAAGGTTGAAGTCTTGGCCAAAAGAAATTTTACAAAATTGGTTCCATTAAAAAAAAAGGTGTATTCTTGCAAGAGTTAGACCATGCTTAAATAATTGTTATTTTTATTCAATATGGCCACCATTAGCAGCCACTGAAAGTGTTTCGAAACATCCATAAAATATGTTTGTTTCCCTTAAAGTGATGACAATTACAAGTTACAGTTGAAAATGAAGCATCTTTATTGTTTTGTTATTTGAGAGCCAATAACTATGTGAAACCTTCTTCATGTGTGTACGACAGAACATCAGATAATCATGTTAAAGATGCTGTGAGTCATGTCAGTATTAGGTGACGTATAGAAGTACACACAAACCGTGCAGCATGCATGTCCGCAGAAGACAGAGTACGCAGATGTGCAGCAAATTAACACCAGTATGGTGTGGCAAAACATCTGAGATAAATCAGAAACACACACACCACCACACCACACCACGCCCACACACACACACACACAACACACACACACACACACACACACACACCAGAACACACAGACACACACACACACACACACACAACACACACACACCACACACACACCACCACACACACACACACCACACACACACACACACACACACTACACACACAAAATAGAAAGAAAAGAAAAGGAAAAAATTGCAACAGTAAAGAAAATACAAAATAAAAAAAACCACACACTTTATTAAATTACCTCTCCTGCATATTTCATATTCATCATGCATTTGTTCCATTTTGTAGAACGGGTTAAGGGAGATTGATAACAGAATTCACTAATAGCATTCATACAGCACAAGTAATCATTATAATATTGTCAGTGTCATGTGATGTGTGTTCATACGTATGTAAACAAGTAATCATTATCAGTATTGTCAGTGTTATGTGATGTGTGTTCATGCGTATGTAAACAAGTAATCATTATCATATTGTCAGTGTCATGTGATGTGTGTTCATGCGTATGTAAACAAGTAATCATTATCAATATTGTCAGTGCATGTGATGTGTGTTCATGCGTATGTAAACAAGTAATCATTATCAATATTGTCAGTGTCCATGTGATGTGTGTTCATGCGTATGTAAACAAGTAATCATTATCAATATTGTCAGTGCCATGTGATGTGTGTTCATGCGTATGTAAACAAGTAATCATTATCAATATTGTCAGTGCATGTGATGTGTGTTCATGCGTATGTAAACAAGTAATCATTATCAATATTGTCAGTGCCATGTGATGTGTGTTCATGCGTATGTAAACAAGTAATCATTATCAATATTGTCAGTGTCATGTGATTGTGTTCATGCGTATGTAAACAAGTAATCATTATCATATGTCATCATATGTTGTTCATGCTATGTAAACAGTATCATTATCATATGTAGTGTCATGTGATGTGTGTTCATGCGTATGTAAACAGTCACTGGGATGCACGCTCTATGCCATGGCGTTTCTGGAGGCACCGTTTGAGAAGGTGTACCAGACTGGGGGCAGCATCGCTCTGGCATCCATGGCCGGCAAAGTCAACTTCCCAGAAGGATCAGGGTAGGTTTCAGTCAATGTTGACCGACGTTTTTGTGGTTTGTTCATGGTGGGTGAATTCTTAGACACCTTGGAACATTACTGCATCGCTCTGCAGCAAGTTATGAGTATAATGGCAAACTTGGTTAGAAACTTATCGTTATCCATTATTTTCAAGCCAGACCGGGTTTACTGGGTTACTTTCCTTTGTTAGTCTTCTGGCCTGCGTATGCCAAGGCAGTGGACAGCTTTGGATGGGAATGCTGAGGCAAGTTTCTTAGGGTAGCAAATGATGTTAAAGCTAGATGCTAGCCACTAGCTAATCTAGTGTTGTGCAAAACATTGTTGTAACAAGTCTAGCAAATCCAAGATGGCAGAAAGCATGAAAAAACATACAAGTTGCTGATGACCTTTTGTCTGATCTCTCTTCAGTACTGACAAACATTGTAACCACTGTTGCAGCAAAGGTAATTACACAGCAACAAAGGACAAAGATGTGAACCCTGATTCACACACGGTCACCATCTTGAAGCTGTAACTTAGCACCTCTCAAGACTGCTATGTTTTGCTAACATAGCCATTAGCTTTGCTGGGTGCAGGAGACCGTAAGAAACCCGCAAGCTCTGTCCCACTTTGATACGCCTAAGAAACCAGCCGGTGTTGGCCACGGGCAGCAGTGGCCCGATTGGGCTAAACAAGCAATTTTGAGAGTATTGTTTTAATGAAGTATTCTCTCATTACTGAGTGTTTAACTTGGTTTACCCCATTGCCTGCTATATCTGTTGTGAACACCATTGATTTGTGGCCATACACCATACCTCCAAAAACCACTCATTTCTTGTTTCATGCAGTGTAGGCCTATAACCCCATTGCAGGCAAAATTCTTGTTCATTTTTTTTTCTTTTAAATCATGGAAATTATTTAGCAGTGAAAGGGTTGGCATAACACTGGCATTGTACAGACATGTTTTTGAAGGATAACGGTGACCTGGCCAAACTATCAACCCTGCACACAACAAACTTTGATGACTCGTAGAATCTTCTGGCCCAGTAGTATCTTCAGTCAACAAGTACTTGCCCGATGCAATCCAGCGAGTGTGACAGATCATTGAGAAAAGACGATAGACATGGATTGGACACATCACTGGAAGACAGCAAGACAACATGACCCAGACTGCTCTTCACTGGACACCAGAATGAAGAAGCAAAAGACAAAGGCTTAGAACACCTGGTGACAGTCAGAGACGTAAAGGTCTTGAAACACACACAGGGTATCACAGAGAGGCTGACCCACAACATACAAGAGTAGAGAACCTTGACTGATGACCTACATAGTGATGATATAATGGTAGTATGAAAGAAATTCTGGTTTGGACTTAAACAAACGGTGTTGAACTGATGTGTGTGTGTGTGTGTTCATGTGTGTGTGTTCATGTGTGTATGCACATGTGTAAGTGCGCTTTTGTATATGCATGTGTATGCTTGTGCATTTTTGTTACTATGCAGCAAGAATTTTGTCTTGATAAACGTTGTAAGTTTCTTCATAAAAACACCACACTCTGTTCCATCTTCAGATACAGCGCCGCCTTGCCCGAGATGGTGACATGGCTGATGACAGTGGCGCCCTCTGAACGACCTTTCATTAGCCAGGTCATACAGCGAGTAGAGACACTGCAGTACAGTGCTGACAACCGAGTATAACGGCACCTCCTGACAGACACACGCACAAAGACAGGCAATCCGTCTGGCTGTGATGATCCACTGCCCATCATATACAGGTCTACAAAGTATTTTAGACTGCACCACCCTAAGTGTTTTGCAGCTCGAGACATATCTGGTACTGGCAGATCAAGTGAAATCACAATGACCAGGGAATCTGTATATTTGGTGATCTCTCAACCGGGGAAAGTGTGTATTTGGTGATCTCTCTACCAGGGAAAGTGTGTATTTGGTGATCTCTCAATCCATTGTCTTAGCTCCTGACTTAGGTTACCTAATATCCATGTTACAAGATTCACACAACTGTTTTCAGTTTGCTCAAGATGTTAAATCATGGTGGTAATTCCTAAACCGCTGTGCTGTATAAATGACATGTAATTCAAAGTGAAAGGTTTAGGCTTGTCCATTAATTCCCAGAATGTAGGAGAGTGAGGTGGTGGGGACCTCAAATTTTCTTGTGACCAGCATTGTGAGGGTGGTAGCCCATCTCTTCCCCCTCACCAGCTTTGCCTTCCCTGACCAGAGGGAGGACCGCATAGATTTGATTTTATCAAGATTTTGCGTTATATAAATAAAATATATTATTATTATTATTATAAAGTTTTTCTTAACTCTTCGACTCCTGCACTCTGTCCACCAGCATCCTGCATTGTCAACCATGCTAGCAAAACAAAAATTTAACCCTTTGATTCCTTCACCCTATCCACCAGCTTCCTGCAGGAAGCTTGTGGATAGGGTGAGGAAATCAAAGGGTTAAGTTTTTGCTGTCGGTGGATAAAGTGAGGTATTCACAGGGTTAAGTGCAGTTTTGCATGTGTACAAAGGGAAGCAGTTAGGAGGGAATTCCATGTCTTCACTTGCCTGGTTGTGTGATAGGGATTCAGAATCATGTGGACAGATGCTGTAAGTCGGAGTAGAAACCACACCTGCTGATACAGCGGCATCTTGGGTTCTGATCTTGTCTCTTCATTTCTCTATTGCTGTCTTGTGTACAGAACATTCCACGATTTGCTTGGTAAACTTTATGTATAAACAAGTGCTGGATTATGTTGTTCATGTTTTTATCAAATGCCTCTGTGGGTGTGGATGGGTGTTAAGGAAAACACTGCTATTTCCTCGTTGTCATTGTTATTGTGTTTTATAATATCACAATGTTATGCTCTTGAAAGTATAATTACACTGAAATAAACTTGTAAATATTATACAAGGTGTTGTCATACATTGCAGCCAGTGCTGTGAACTGAAACTGTTATAAATATTGACAGTTTCTCTTAAAAACGTTAATTCTTTGAGGGAGATTTTTTTCCAGTAATTACCATATTAGAAAACAACAACCCCAATATGGTCAAGCCATTGTAACAATGATACAAAAATGATGACAGAAAATCCACATTGTGTAAGTGTCTCTGTCACTATGACCTTGAAGATACCAAAACCCACAACCTGCCAGGGCCAAGGTCGGCTTTTTGAATGGGGAAACAATCTTGATGTTTTGAAAACAGAAAATTGGTGAAAAGTAGAGATCACCAAAGTTTCACACCATGATCTGGAGAATCAAGACATAAAAGCCACAACTTTAAAATATCCCCCCAAACTCACAGACACCCCCCCCCCCCCCTCAAAACCCATTTCATTACAATTGGTGGTGTGTGTGGTACAAAAATCTTTTTAGCTTTTGTTGTGGGTATTATAAGGTGTATGATACAGTAATCAAGTTTTTATTGCACAATGTTGTTAACAATACCTGTGGTGCGTCTGTCAGTTTTTTCCTTAACAGAACAGGTGATGTCTATCAGGTGTTATAAAATGTACATAATTTTTTTCTTCTTGTTTTCCTCAAGAAATGTGCATATAATTGAAGTCAGAAAAATGTGTGTGTATATGTGTGTGTGTGTGTGTGTGTGTGTGTGTGTGTGTGTGTGTGTGTTGTGATGTTGTTTGTGTTTGTTGTGTTGTGTTGTGTTGTGTTGTTGTGTTGTTTGTTGTGTGTGTGTGTGTGTGTGTGTGTGTGTGTTGTGGTGTGTGTGTGTGTTGTGTGTGGTGATGTTTTTCTGTTGTACTTATACTGTGAAATATCCATGAGAAAGGAGAGATGAAGAATTTTCAATTCTTATGTTCGTTACTAGGGAGACATTCTATTGATAATTGTTTCGTTGTGACCACAGGGCAGGACATAATCAATCCCAAATGTATATGCATGAATTGATAATACCAGACCAACACTGTGGTGTGCAGTGGTCACATAAGGACCAAAGGAGAGGTTGTGGATACAGATCCCACAGTACAATACGTGGTGGCAGTGGTCAGTAAGCCAAAGACTGGAGTTGTGATACAGATCCCATCAGTACCAGACACTGTGGTGCAGTGTCAGCATAAGGACCAAAGGACTGGGAGGTTGTGGATACAGATCCCATCAGTACCAACACTGTGTGCTGCAGTGTCAGCATAAGGACCAAGGACTGGGAGGTTGTGGATACAGATCCCATCAGTCCTGTCAAAATCATTTGACATTTTTTCTTTTGCCCCAACTGGCTCCAATCCAGAGTTGACTGTGCTACAGACTTATTGGGATGACAAAGACCACACTATCAAGTCTCATCCACTTATGAGATACATCAGTGTGCTTGTTGCACATATTTCTCGACCATCACTGCAGGTGTCTGTATCTCTCAGGCCTGGTCAATGCCAGGATATATTATACAAGTAAGCAAAGAGTGTAGCCCTGTAGCATCATGATTATCATCCCCATTGTGAAAAAAATCACACGTGACCGTGCAGCCACTCAAATGGTGCAGCAAATGGAACACAGAAAAAAAAATCTTGTAAAATAATAAGTAAAGAAAAAAAAAAAGACTTGCGTAGCATTTCCATCATTCTAATCAAGAAGGTCATTCAGTACTTGCATAGCATTTCCATCATTCTAATCAAGAAGGTCATTCAGTCAGTGGAAAGTCAATGTAGCCAAGACTACTCTCTAAATCTTTGGCCGAGACTAATGCTAATGTAAATGATGCTCAGAATTTGAATACAGCAGAAGTCTATGAAACCGCATTTTTTTATTGTGTTAAAATTTTGCTTAATAAAAAACTGACACTGTCTCATAAGTGCTGATTAGCTAGCTGGCAAGACGGAGGTGTCATGGAGTGGGGAAGGGCTTACCTCACTACCAGCTGGGTACTGGGTAACTGGCAAGGGTCACCTAGTAGGCTACCTAACTGTTGCTGACCAACACTTGCCAAACACAGTTTAACTATGTGCAGTTGAAGCATAATCATAATGTTTGTGTTCATTATTAACCAGCTTTTTTCTTATGTTAAGACTGTGTTATATATAAAATAGAATACAAAATACACATCATTAGGCTGTAAAGTTGTCCGTTCAAGAATACAGGGGAGTGCAAAAGTAGGTATACAGTTACGAAAAAAGAAAACACGTACAATACTCATTGCAGTTATTATACAAACAAATGAATATTGCATATACATGTAATAACAAGCACAGCCTTAATCCCTCAGATACTCAAACTGCTTGCCGTCGGTATTCACACACTCCTCTAATCGAGAGCGGAATTAAGCATTATAATAATGATGTGATACTTACTGTATAGGCCTACCTACTTTTGCACCCCCCTGTATATTTAAGACATCAAATTATTCGCTATATAATTTTTTTTTTTTTCTATCAAAATCATCCCTTCACCATATCCACTGGTTTCCTGCAGGAAGTTTGGTGGATAGGGTAAGGAAGTGAAAGGATTAAGCATATTGGTATCTTTACGATGCTACAAAGTGTAACAATGATGTGTTACTATGTACAGTGCAATGGGTATGGGGTATGCTTTGATGTGGACTGTTTGGGCTGTACAAATGGAATTACAATAATGATTATTAATGCTATATGATTTGGGTTTTGTTTCTTTGCGTGCTTTTTTGTGTGTTTTTGTGTGCAGATACTAGGTAACTGGAGCCTGCACATTTGTCACCTCCAACCATGAAATCAGTCTTAACTAGCATTTTCAGATATACATGTCACTGGAAAGTGTACATTCTGCTATTATTTTGGTACTTGAATAAAGCTTGTACTCCAATAAATGTAGAAGTTATGTATGTTTAAAGTCTTTAAGTTGTAAGACAGTTTGAAATAACTTGAAAGAAGGAGAAAAAAAGAAACTGTTCAGTGAAGTGTTATTTTTGTGAAAACTGTGATCACTGTGACGCATGTAACAGTCTGTAATCTTTCTTCTTCTTTAACTCTGTGAAGAGTCATTGGGCCACATCACTACAGAACAGTTCACCCCATTCGGCTGTCTCTCTGGCTGTGTGCCAAAACCTGGGTCTCTGCAACTGCTTTCTCTGTCTATTCCTCAATGTTATCAGTCATTTGATTTTTCTGTCTTCCTCTTCCATCTTCCTTCCTCAGCAGTTCTATGGAGGATTGATTCAGCAAGGCCCCGTTGGGTCTTGTTATATGGCCAAACTAACGTAGTTTTCTTTTCTTAAGTCAGTATATCTTCATATGGTCCAGTGCGCCGCTTGACGGTTTGGTGCACTTGTTCACTGGTGACATGATCAGTGTGTCTGATTATCATATCTTGTGATTACACCTCATTTCTAGGGCTTCGATTCATCTTTCCAAATCTGCTGTGAGGCGCCTTTGTCTTGCATGTCTACATAGGAAGATGGAACACACTGGCGTACCTAGGAGCTGGCTCTTGTGATTGAAGATGTTGTAGTAGACACTGGTTGACAGGTAACGATGTGGTGTGAATGGAGCCATTTAAGAATGGGTGAGAGTGGGTGTTACAAAATGCATTATGTTACTCCTGTAACATATAAACATTTCACTTTATGCAGGCTGGTTGGATCTTTTCATACAGCTGTGGATTCAGAATCTGGTGTCTCAAGTTCAATCCCAGCCCACAATATCAAAAACTGGTCTGTTGGCTGCCCATCTTCATGTTTCCATCATTCTGGTGGTGTCAGCTTACTGTTTCATAGGTCCACTGGCCTGTTGGCTGCCCATCTTAATGTTTTCATCATTCTGGTGGTGTGAGCTTACTGTTTGATAGGTCCACAGGCCTGTTGGCTGCCCATCTTAATGTTTCCATCATTCTGGTGGTGTGAGCTTACTGTTTGATAGGTCCACAGGCCTGTTGGCTGCCCATCTTAATGTTTCCATCATTCTGGTGGTGTGAGCTTACTGTTTCATAGGTCCACAGGCCTGTTGGCTGCCCATCTTCATGTTTCCATTATTCTGGTGGTGTGAGCTTACTGTTTGATAGGTCCACAGGCCTGTTGGCTGCCCATCTTAATGTTTTCATCATTCTGGTGGTGTCAGCTTACTGTTTGATAGGTCCACAGGCCTGTTGGCTGCCCATCTTCATGTTTCCATCATTCTGGTGGTGTCAGCTTACTGT
This sequence comes from Monoplex corrugatus, assembly GCA_030674185.1. NCBI lineage: Eukaryota > Metazoa > Mollusca > Gastropoda > Littorinimorpha > Ranellidae > Monoplex > Monoplex corrugatus. The sequence continues at coordinate 100,153,428 of CM060309.1, read as the reverse complement.
TTGATAGGTCCACAGGCCTGTTGGCTGCCCATCTTAATGTTTTCATCATTCTGGTGGTGTCAGCTTACTGTTTGATAGGTCCACAGGCCTGTTGGCTGCCCATCTTCATGTTTCCATCATTCTGGTGGTGTCAGCTTACTGTTTGATAGGTCCACAGGCCTGTTGGCTGCCCATCTTAATGTTTCCATCATTCTGTGGTGTCAGCTTACTGTTGATAGGTCCACAGCCTGTTGACTCCCATTTCATGTTTCCATCATTCTGGTGGTGTCAGCTTACTGTTTCATAGGTCCACAGGCCTGTTGGCTGCCCATCTTCATGTTTCCATCATTCTGGTGGTGTGAGCTTACTGTTTCATAGGTCTCCCTCTCTCCCCGGGTCAAGACCTTGCCAGTCAGTAGGGTTTGTGCAGGCTCAGGGAGTCTGCCAGATAATTGCTGGCACATTTGGGTGGAGCGCATATGGAATTGTCCCTCTCAAACAAGCTCCAAATTCCCTCACCTTATCCAGCAGCTTCCTGCAAAGAAAGTGGGAGAATGAAGAGGCTGACATGTATGCATGTGAATGTATAAATCTTGATTGTGTGACTGGAACTGTCAGTGATTGGGAATGACCATAAATGGAATTGACACATTTTGTCCAGAATCTTTATTGCACCATTGTGGGGGGGAAACATGAATAAAGCTTTGCTTAAAAACAAACAGACCGAACTATACCCTCTGTGTTATTGGTGTGATGTGGTGTTTGTGAACAGAACATGTCAATCTGGTCAAGTACACTTGGTTGTTTTGTGCTCATTTTTATGACAACTGAGTCTAGTCTATCGGACGGGGTGATAAACTGAAGTCCTGTAAGCGGCAAGCATTTTGTGCAAGTTAAAAACCCCACGGCGACAAAAACAAGTTGTCCCTGGTGAAACAGTGCAGCAACATCCTTTAGATAACCTTTCGCTGTGGTGTAGTGGTTAGCGCAGTGGACTACCGACTGAAAGGTTGTGGGTTCCAATCCCCATCAGTCTCTTCAAAAATCACTGTGGGATTTTTCGGCTGTAACCGGCTCCTACCCAGAGTTGGATGTGCTATGGGCTCATTGGGAAGACTGGGACCACACAGTCGAGTCTCATCCACTTCATCGATGCGTCACCGACGGATGTTGCTCAAATCTGTATCTCTGTATCTCTCAGGCCTGATTGATGCCAGGATATATTATGATAGTAAGCGTAGAGTACAGCCCTGTCACACAGTCTCAATTCTAGATGGAACTCCATAGCATCATGATTGTTGACCTTATTGACATCATCATCATCATCATCGCATTGTTAAAACTGTGCCAGCTTCTGCGGCCATTAAGGTGGCACAGAAAACGGGACGGAGAAAAAAACGTGAGCACAAAGGCAAGTGCTTTGAGTGCAATGATCCTTAAGAAAAAAAAAAGGGAAAAAAACGTGAGCACAAATGCAAGTGCTTTGAGTGCAATGATCCTTAAGAAAACAAAAAGGGAAAAAAACGTGAGCACAAAGGCAACTGCTTTGAGTGCAATGATCCTTAAGAAAACAAAAAGGGAAAAAAACGTGAGCACAAAGGCAAGTGCTTTGAGTGCAATGATCCTTAAGAAAACAAAAAGGGAAAAAAACGTGAGCACAAAGGCAAGTGCTTTGAGTGCAATGATCCTTAAGAAAAAAAAAAGAGAAAAAAATCCTTTAGATAAGTAAACAAAAACTATGTGCACTCAGGAAGACAAAACAGAGGGGCATGGTACTATGGCAACATTCTTTCCCCAAAAGGGCCAGCATTTCACAATGATAAACAAATTATTTTGTGACAAAAAAATACAATCTTTTCTGTCTAAACTGGCAAGTGACAATCCAGTCAGCATTTCCTTTTTTTTTTTCTTAAGCGTTGCAATTTTTCTCAAATACATGCAAGTACGCTTTTTGACTACAGTGTGCAGGCAGCACGTTCTGCACAGTCTGCATATTCCATCTCTGATGGGTACACATGCTGGCTATTTTCATGTCTGTATAAGCCATTGGACACATGACATGACACACGGGATTCATAATATGTGACCTCCCACCACGAAATCAGTCTTAACTAGCATTTTGAGATATTAATGGAAAGTGTACATTCTGATGATTATTTTGGTACTTGAATAAAGCTTGTACTAAAAAAAAATGTAGATGTTATGTATGTTTAAAGCCATTAAGTTGTATGATGGCCATTTTGAGAAAACGGCCTCTAAAGTTTTTGTGTGCTCTCCTACACATTTTCCTTAAATTTTTTTATTTAGTGGCTTTGACCCAGTTTGTTTCTAATTTTCGCTGTCATTATCTGAAAGGTGCACCAAAGAGCTTTCCATCAGTATATTACATGTGCGGGTACTGTACAGGTTACGGTTCATAATAAGAGACAAAAGTAGGTACTTTTGGTAGGAAATCACGTTCTTTCTGCTGCGATCAGTGCATTGAAATACCGATTTAAATTGATTAATAATATTTTTTCAAGAAAAAAATTTCTGTGGGGGATAGATTATAGTCTACAGAAATCAATTTTGAGAAAAAGCCAAAACACCCCAGACAAACCCTCAGTCACCTTTTCAGCTCCTAGTGCTGTTCAACTGACTGCGAGTTAAGACTGATTTCGTGGTGGGAGGTCACATATAGCCTACATAACTGACATTGGACATAAGCATACACACATACATATAGCCTACATAACTGACATTGGACATAAGCATACACACATACATATAGCCTACATAACTGACATTGGACATAAGCATACACACACACATATAGCCTACATAACTGACATTGGACATAAGCATACACACATACATACAGCCTACATAACTGACATTGGACATAAGCATACACACACACACATATAGCCTACATAACTGACATTGGACATAAGCATACACACATACATATAGCCTACATAACTGACATTGGACATAAGCATACACACATACATATAGCCTACATAACTGACATTGGACATAAGCATACACACATACAATAAGCCTACATAACTGACATTGGACATAAGCATACACACAACATATAGCCTACATAACTGACATTGGACATAAGCATACACACATACATATAGCCTACATAACTGACATTGGACATAAGCATACACACATACATATAGCCTACATAACTGACATTGGACATAAGCATACACACATACATATAGCCTACATAACTGACATTGGACATAAGCATACACACATACATATAGCCTACATAACTGACATTGGACATAAGCATACACACAACATATAGCCTACATAACTGACATTGGACATAAGCATACACACATACATATAGCCTACATAACTGACATTGGACATAAGCATACACACACACATATAGCCTACATAACTGACATTGGACATAAGCATACACACATACATATAGCCTACATAACTGACATTGGACATAAGCATACACACATACATACAGCCTACATAACTGACATTGGACATAAGCATACACACACACATATAGCCTACATAACTGACATTGGACATAAGCATACACACACACATATAGCCTACATAACTGACATTGGACATAAGCATACACACACACATATAGCCTACATAACTGACATTGGACATAAGCATACACACATACATATAGCCTACATAACTGACATTGGACATAAGCATACACACATACATATAGCCTACATAACTGACATTGGACATAAGCATACACACAATGGGGGATTCAGGAACAAACAGGTCTGTGCACATGTTGACCTTGGTCATCAGAAAAATCTTCGTCCTTTACCCACCAGGTGGGAGGCACTCAGACAGGATCAAACCTCAGACCAAAAGTCTGACATCTTACCCGCTTGACTCCAGCGCCCGTCTAATCCTGAAAGGTGAACGGTCCGTTGGTATGGTGGTAATATCAGGTCACAGGTCACATGTCCATCGACTACTGACAATCACTAACTGCACATCCACAACGGATGATGGTCTTATTCTCTCTTAACCCTTTCATTCCTGCACCCTATCCACCAGTATCCTGCATTGTCAGCCAGGAGAGCAAAGCCAAAACTTAACCCTTTCACTCCTTCACCCTATCTACCAACTTCCTGCAGGAAACTGGTAGATAGGATTGGGGATCGAAAGGGTTAAATTTTTGCAGCTGGTGGGAGTGGAAGGGTTAACCTCCTCCACTCTCCCCCCAGTGTGAACAACATATTCTTACAGTGCGTGATCATTTTTGTACATGAGAACACAGTCACTGACTCTGTTGAGAAAAGTCACAAGCACATCTCCTTAATAAAAAATAATAATAAAAGATTCCAAAATACTTGTCAGTCAGACACTGAAATCAAAGTAACTGCCAGTATTCAAGCAAAGAGAATAATTCAAGCAAATGGAATCAAAGTAACTGTAAACATTCAAGTCAACAAAAACATTCAAGTCAACAGAAACATTCAAGCAAACAGAATCAAAATGACTGCCAGTTTTCAAGGAATCAGAAACCAGAAACATGCAAAAACAGAATGAGAACACGTAGTGAATTAACTGAATTAACTCAACAAGACTGATGCAAACTCAGACATTTATTCAGTACATACCCTCAACAATATTTCACACACCCTGAAAGACATATTCATACCACTCTTTCAGTATTCAAGCACCAACCTACATAAAACTCCACGTTTTAAATTAGTAAGACCTTTCACCGATACACACACATGAGCAAACCACAACCAACCCCTAACATAATCACACCTAATCAGAATCTTTTTCACACATGCAAACCATTTACAAACATTGCAACTTCCATTTCCACACACTGGAGTTTGTAAGCGGTCAATGAAAACCTTGTTCATTTGGTGTCAGTTTCTCAAGATGGCGTCTCCACACTCGGAATCAGTTCCATATACAGTGACAGCACAGAAATCATGTGATGGGTAAGATCCCAAAATGATCATGACATAAACCCTAACCTTCCACATAAACCCTAAGTGCATCCCCAAATGATCATGACATAAACCCTAACCTTCCACATAAACCCTAAGTGCATCCCAAAATGATCATGACATAAACCCTAACCTTCCACATAAACCCTATGTACATCCCCAAATGATCATGACATAAACCCTAACCTTCCACATAAACCCTAAGTGCATCCCAAAATGATCATGACATAAACCCTAACTTTCCACATAAATCCTATGTGCATCCCCAAATGATCATGACATAAACCCTAACCTTCCACATAAACCCTATGTACATCCCCAAATGATCATGACATAAACCCTAACCTTCCACATAAACCCTATGTACATCCCCAAATGATCATGACATAAACCCTAACCTTCCACATAAACCCTATGTGCATCCCCAAATGATCATGACATAAACCCTAACCTTCCACATAAACCCTATGTACATCCCCAAATGATCATGACATAAACCCTAACCTTCCACATAAACCCTATGTACATCCCAAAATGATCATGACATAAACCCTAACCTTCCACATAAACCCTATGTACATCCCCAAATGATCATGACATAAACCCTAACCTTCCACATAAACCCTATGTACATCCCCAAATGATCATGACATAAACCCTAACCTTCCACATAAACCCTATGTACATCCCCAAATGATCATGACATAAACCCTAACTTTCCACATAAACCCTAAGTGCATCCCAAAATGATCATGACATAAACCCTAACTTTCCACATAAACCCTAAGTGCATCCCAAAATGATCATGACATAAACCCTAACCTTCCACATAAACCCTATGTACATCCCCAAATGATCATGACATAAACCCTAACCTTCCACATAAACCCTATGTGCATCCCCAAATGATCATGACATAAACCCTAACTTTCCACATAAACCCTAAGTGCATCCCCAAATGATCATGACATAAACCCTAACCTTCCACATAAACCCTATGTCCATCCCAAAATGATCATGACATAAACCCTAACCTTCCACATAAACCCTATGTACATCCCCAAATGATCATGACATAAACCCTAACCTTCCACATAAACCCTAAGTGCATCCCCAAATGATCATGACATAAACCCTAACCTTCCACATAAACCCTAAGTGCATCCCAAAATGATCATGACATAAACCCTAACCTTCCACATAAACCCTAAGTGCATCCCAAAATGATCATGACATAAACCCTAACCTTCCACATAAACCCTATGTACATCCCCAAATGATCATGACATAAACCCTAACCTTCCACATAAACCCTATGTACATCCCCAAATGATCATGACATAAACCCTAACCTTCCACATAAACCCTATGTACATCCCCAAATGATCATGACATAAACCCTAACCTTCCACATAAACCCTATGTACATCCCCAAATGATCATGACATAAACCCTAACCTTCCACATAAACCCTAAGTGCATCCCAAAATGATCATGACATAAACCCTAACCTTCCACATAAACCCTAAGTGCCGGCAAGGTCCTGACATCCTATGTAGGTATTTGTTTTTGATGTAGGTATTAGTTTTCAAGTCTATCACTGTATCAGTCTGTGAATGGAACAAGCTGGGCTATTTAAGACAACAACAAAGAAAAAAAAGCTCCTCCCCCTCCTCCCAAGCTCCAGTCCACGACCTCTGCATCATCCACATGGCACTGTATCTGTTAGTTACGGAGGCCACTAAAGCAGTCAATGCTTGACTGAAAGTTATATAACTGTTCTATTTTTGCAAAGTGTAATAAGCATGCTCTGATATGGACTGTTTACGCTATATAAGTGAAATTCTTATCATTATTGCTATCATTACTGTATTGTACTGTACTGTACTGTACTGTGTACTGTCTCGTATTGTAGAGAGTATCACTCCAGCCTGGATCAGGGACGAACCCACCAACTCACGCCAACAGGACGTGGGCAGCACACACCTCACAATGTACCCATCAGCAGCCAGACAACACCAACGACACTTGTACATACACACAGGAGTGATGTCACTGATCCATTGCCTCCTCCTCCTCTTCCTCCTCCTCTTCTTCATCATCAGAACTCTCAATGACCAGGTCACCGTTTTCTGCTTCCTCAGCATCATCCTTGTCGTTCAGACCTTCCCCTGTACAAACATGGTGACACATTCGTCAGTTACTGTCACTGTCATCCATCAGTTTTCTCACCTTCTGGAAATTCTGTGTTAAAATTCTTCTCTTTTCTGTCACTTTTTGTTTTTTTTCTCTTCCTCCTTTACTTTATACTTTCTCTTGGGATTGACAACTGGGTAAATGTATTAAAAGCATTTTTGGCTCTAGGGAAATGTAATAGGTGAAAGTAATTTCAGGTAATTTAGGCCCATTTTTATATGTTTCAGTGTCTTTATTTATGTTTAAATTTGTATTAAGGTATGTTCTGTAAATCCCCTGTGCGATAAACTGGACGGAGTGGTCAATGCCATGGGCATCTCTTTAGATTATGTGCATGAATGCATTGATATATGTAGGCCTACTTAATTTTTTCTTTTTTTTTTTCCTGTTGAAGTATTGTGTATGTTTTGAAACGGTTACAGCCCTGATATGGCTGTATGCAGTTGGCTGGGCTTTAAACAAAAGTAACAGTAACAGTAACTATGATCACCAAGTGTTATACAGACAGAGTGACTCACCTGGCCCCAGCTCCTGCAGGAGGTCATTGATGTGTTTGTGTAGGTCTTTGTCCTGATGCCGCACCTTTTTGTATACCTGTTCAAACATCACACCTGTACCAGTCAGTCGTTAATCACCATGGAAAACACCCCTGATACATAGCAGTTTGGTAATTGGAACACACACACACACACACACACACACACACACACACACACACACACACACACACTGACACACACAGACAGACACACACACACACACACACACACTGACACAGACAGACAGACAGACAGACAGACAGACACACACACACACACACATACACACACACACACACACACACACACTGACACAGACACACACACATACACACACACACACACACAAACAGCAACAAACAGGACTATACCTTGACCTTGACGATCCATTCTGACATTCCTGACCATCAGAAGGTAGACATTATTGTAATCACGAATCATTCTTGCATAGCACTATAGTGCTGATATATTCCATCTTCCTCTAAGCATGTGAGACATAAACCCTCACAGCGGAACCAAAACCATGGATATGAGGTGTTATCACAAGATATTAAACACAATATACATTAATCATATCACAAAATGAACAGGGGCCAAACCATCCACCAGCACACTGGACCACACAAAGACCTGTTGACTTTAGTTAAAACAAGAAAACTATGTCAGTATGGCCATATAACAAGATCCAATGGCCTTGTTAAACTATATCAATCCTCCACAGAACTGTTGAGGGAGGATCGGACGGGAAGACAGAAAAAACAATGCAGTGAAAAACTTATGGAATCGATGTAGAAACCATCTGCAGACACCCATAGCTGGAAGAAAGTGGTAAACAGTTTTTTTGTGAAACACCCCAAACACTCTTTACAGTGTTGAGGAAGAAGAAGACATCGCTGTTCTTCAAACTCACTAGGACCCATATGTGCTGGAATGATCATCCTCAAGATCGTGGGCACCAAAGGAAAGGAAAGGACCCATTGCCTGTTACACATAATCACACTATCAGACTTTTTAATGGAGCACAGAGAACTTGAGCTGTTGGTAAGCTGACCACACTCCACTGGCGTGTCCCACAACCCTGAAGTTGTAGGGGAGTGAGGTGGTGGAGACTTCAACATCTCTGAAGGTCATCAATGATTACAACAATGCCTGTCTCCTCTACCTCCCCACTTCACCTTCCCCAACCATGCATAGGGTCAGGTACCCCATCACAGCTGGGTGGACTGGAGGCGGCATATACACCACTTTCATGACCCAGACTTGTAGCCATGCAGTCACAATGGAGGTGGGTCCTTTCTCTCTCTGCTGACCAGGTGTCTATATGGAAAGTCCTCTGCCACAAACTCTTAACTCTTTCAATGCCAGTGGTACAACACTAAGCACAAACCAGCCAAACAGCAGTGCAGTGCTATCAAAACCAGCAGTGCAACAGAGAAGGAAAAAAGGGTACCCCTACCTACTTTAAACGGCTGTAAATTAGCATCCACTCATTCAATCGTCTATATTCAGGGCTCATTTTAAAGGAAAATAAAACTTGCATGCAGAGAAATTATTAATTTTCATGTCCTGATTTTGTGAGTTTTGAAATCAGACGAGAAAGTGCTAAACTTGACTAGTTTCAGACTCTGGCTAAAAAACATTGTCATTGTCCATGTCAGAGTCGTTATCAACCGGCTATGAAAATACTTCGCCATTGTCATTGTCCATGTCAGAGTCGTTATCAACCGGCTGTGAAAATACTTCGCCATTGTCATTGTCCATGTCAGAGTCGTTATCAACCGGCTATGAAAATACTTCGCCATTGTCATTGTCCATGTCAGAGTCGTTATCAACCGGCTGTGAAAATACTTTGCCATTGTCATTGTCCATGTCAGAGTCGTTATCAACCGGCTGTGAAAATACTTTGCCATTGTCATTGTCCATGTCAGAGTCGTTATCAACCGGCTGTGAAAATACTTTGCCATTGTCATTGTCCATGTCAGAGTCGTTATCAACCGGCTGTGAAAATACTTTGCCATTGTCATTGTCCATGTCAGAGTCGTTATCAACCGGCTGTGAAAATACTTTGCCATTGTCATTGTCCAAGTCAGTCGTTATCAACCGGCTGTGAAAATACTTTGCCATTGTCATTGTCCAAGTCAGAGTCGTTATCAACCGGCTGTGAAAATACTTTGCCATTGTCATTGTCCAAGTCAGAGTCGTTATCAACCGGCTGTGAAAATACTTCGCCATTGTCATTGTCCAAGTCAGTCGTTATCAACCGGCTGTGAAAATACTTCGCCATTGTCATTGTCCAAGTCAGTCGTTATCAACCGGCTGTGAAAATACTTCGCCATTGTCATTGTCAAGTCAGAGTCGTTATCAACCGGCTGTGAAAATACTTGCCATTGTCATTGTCCAAGTCAGTCGTTATCAACCGGCTGTGAAAATACTTCGCCATTGTCATTGTCCAAGTCAGAGTCGTTATCAACCGGCTGTGAAAATACTTCGCCATTGTCATTGTCCAAGTCAGTCGTTATTCAACCGGCTGTGAAAATACTTCGCCATTGTCATTGTCCAAGTCAGTCGTTATCAACCGGCTGTGAAAATACTTCGCCATTGTCATTGTCCAAGTCAGAGTCGTTATCAACCGGCTGTGAAAATACTTCGCCATTGTCATTGTCCAAGTCAGGTCGTTATCACGGCTGTGAAAATACTCGTTGTCATTGTCAACAATCGTTTCACGGCTGTGAAAATACTTCGCCATTGTCATTGTCCAAGTCAGTCTTATCAACTGGCTGTGAAAATACTTGCCATTGTCACTGTCAACAACACGCATCGTAAAAGGCAAATGTTGTCAAAAATCATGTTCAGTGCTGGTGCAGTGTCATCTAATCTCTTTCTGGTAGATCTCGCATTTCCTGAAGTACAGCCATGTTCAACTCATGCTGACTTGGGAAACTTGTGAAAAGTAGTTGTCACATTGAACAAAGAAAGCTGATGTCAGCACCAAGTAAAGAACAAAGCCACTGCTGTCACATGACAAACAGAAGGAGCTTCTGTCTTTGCTTTCACAAAAGTCCCATCAAGTTTTATAACCCTTCTGTGTGATGGTGCTGCATGGCACCTGAAGTGTTTTGCCTTCAAATCGCTATGTGCAGGGCTTAAAACAGGAGGAGGGGAAAAAAACCACTGAAACTAGGGGATCTGGGGGCAAATCAGGGGCCATAACTTGCGTGCCGTTGCTATGAACGCTTGCAAGCCGATCACGGATGCCTTGCTCCTTTTTTTTTTTTTTTTTTGACAAACCAAAATCGCGGAATTCCGCCCAGACGCGGAACGTTTTTAAGCCCTGTGTGTGGCAGCTGAAGTGTTCTGCCTTCAAATTACCATGTGGCACCTGAAGCGTTGAAAGGGTTAACTCTTTTGCGCCCTGGTGCCTGGCAGCTGAATTAATCTTGGACAGCAAACTGGCCAGTTTCTTATGATCAGGCTGGGTTTAAACTTAAGACATCAGATCTTGAGCACAGGGCTGTATGAAAACAAGCGATCAGCCCACGTAAAGTTTGGGCACAAGGCGAAGATGGAGCAACTCATTTTGACACATCTGGAATGGGAACCACTCACCTGATTGGCCTTGCTGAGGTAGTGTCTGGCGTTAACGGCGTAGTCAGGGCCCTGCAGGTAGTTGGCCCAGCCCAGCATGTACCACACGTCAGGTACGTCTTCATCTTCATCCAGCAACAGCTCCAACACCTCTGTGGACAGCTGCCCATCACACACACACACACACACACACACACACACACACACACACACACACACATACACACACACATACACACACATACACAGATGTGCACACACACACACACACACACATGTGCACACACACACACACACATGTATATACACACACACACACACATGTGCACACACACATACATGTGCACACACACATGTGCACACACACACCCACATACATGCAGACACACACATACACAAACACACACACACACACACACACAAACACACACATACATACAGACATACACATACACACACACATATACACACACACAAGTTAAATCAAATGTCATAAGAATTCATCATGATGGGTCTTGTTCTTATTTACACAGGGTGACAGGTCTTTTGATATGGCCATGGATTCAAGATCTCACGTCTCACATCCACTCCCAGCCCACAACAGAAACCTGGCTTCTTCACGTCTCATGTCCACTCCCAGCCCACAACATAAACCTGGCTTCTTCACGTCACAAGTCCACTCCCAGCCCACAACATAAACTTGGCTTCTTCATGTCTCAAGTCCACTCCCAGCCCACAACATAAACTTGGCTTCTTCACATCACAAGTCCACTCCCAGCCCACAACATAAACCTGGCTTCTTCATGTCTCAAGTCCACTCCCAGCCCACAACATAAACTTGGCTTCTTCATGTCTCAAGTCCACTCCCAGCCCACAACATAAACTTGGCTTCTTCACGTCACAAGTCCACTCCCAGCCCACAACATAAACTTGGCTTCTTCATGTCTCAAGTCCACTCCCAGCCCACAACATAAACTTGGCTTCTTCACGTCACAAGTCCACTCCCAGCCCACAACATAAACCTGGCTTCTTCATGTCTCAAGTCCACTCCCAGCCCACAACATAAACCTGGCTTCTTCATGTCTCAAGTCCACTCCCAGCACACAACATAAACCTGGCTTCTTCATGTCTCAAGTCCACTCCCAGCACACAACATAAACCTGGCTTCTTCATGTCTCAAGTCCACTCCCAGCCCACAACATAAACCTGGCTTCTTCATGTCTCAAGTCCACTCCCAGCCCACAACATAAACCTGGCTTCTTCATGTCTCAAGTCCACTCCCAGCCCACAACATAAACCTGGCTTCTTCATATCTCAAGTCCACAACATAAACCTGGCTTCTTCATGTCTCAAGTCCACTCCCAGCCCACAACATAAACCTGGCTTCTTCATGCCTCAAGTCCACTCCCAGCCCAAAACATAAACCTGGCTTCTTCATGTCTCAATTCCACTCCCAGCACACAACATAAACGTGGCTTCTTCATGTCTCAAGTCCACTCCCAGCCCACAACATAAACTTGGCTTCTTCATGTCTTAAGTCCACTCCCAGCACACAACATAAACCTGGCTTCTTCATGTCTCAAGTCCACTCCCAGCCCAAAACATAAACCTGGCTTCTTCGTGTCTCAAGTCCACTCCCAGCCCACAACATAAACCTGGCTTCTTCATGTATCAAGTCCACTCCCAGCCCACAACATAAACCTGGCTTCTTCATGTCTCAAGTCCACTCCCAGCCCACAACATAAACCTGGCTTCTTCATGTCTCACCTTTACCCTTTGACTTCCACACCCTATCTGCCAACTGCAAAAACTCAATCCTTTTGACTCCCTCACCCTATCCACCAGCTTCCTGCAGAAAGTTTGTGTTTTGCCAGCATGGTTAGCAATGCAGGATGCTGTGGACAGGGTTCAGGGGTCAAAGGGTTAATGTGCCAATCGTTCTGATGGTGACTGCAGTAAGTCATAGGTTCAGACAGCTATGTCAAAAAAAGTTATGGCAGGATTTTTAAGCCCCCCAACCGGCTCCTACCCAAAGTTGAGCGTGTTGTGTGCTAACTGGAACAGTCAAGACTTCTTCACTCTACAAATTCCTGTTGTGTGCTAACTGGAACAGTCAAGACTTCTTCACTCTACAAATTCCTGTTGTGTGCTAACTGGAACAGTCAAGACTTCTTCACTCTACAAATTCCTGTTGTGTGCTAACTGGAACAGTCAAGACTTCTTCACTCTACAAATTCAAACACAACTAAGAACACAAAAGCATGTATAGAAACGGGCCTACATGACATAAAAATGCACTTAATACATCTATCAATGCTAAGAGAAAGTTTGAAAGGCTTATTGAACACATACAGGTGAATGGACCAGAAAAGCAGAAATCAATAGGAAGAAATAACAGAAAGTAAAGAAACAAGGCAGAAACAAAGAGAGTGACAGAAAAGAGGAAATTTCTAGAACAGAATTTCCAGAAGGTGGCGATACTATTTATACTGAAAGAGTCCCTGGCATTTCCATGGGGGAAACAAACAAAAGGAAAAGCAAAACGTACACGCAAAAAGCTAGAATACAATCAAACATAACAACTCACTTCATATTCCCCAGTTTCAATCAGGATCTTGCCGGCCTGCATTCTGGTGGCAAAGGTCAGGGGGCACACCTAAAACAAAACAACACAAAATAAAACAAAGCACCCTGAGAAGTATGTTAATCACATTCCTCTTGCTTCTCTCACAAATAACCAGCAGGCCATTACCAGCTAACAGAAATGTGGAATCACCATTTGCTATCACACAGCATCTAGATCTCAACCCCAGCTGACAACACAACAGATGGCTTTTTGTCATAGCGACGACAGTGAAGATTTACACATTCCTTGGCGCTTTGGCAAAGTGATAACAGTGAAGACTTAATAATAATTAATAATTACAATATTTATATAGCGCAAAATCTTGACAAAATCAAATCTAAGCGCTGAAACAGACACACACGCACGCACACATGTACGCACGCACACACACACGCATGCATGCACGCACGCACGCACGCACACACACACACACACACACACGCATGGCTATAAATGGGGAGAAAGAATAAAAGCAATAAAAGCAAAAATAAAAGCAATGGAAAATTATAGAGAGCATATCACACACAATTATATATTATAACAATGTGATTCCCCTCCGAGCGGAGACAGGCTGCAGAGGGGGGGGGGGGGGGGGGGGGGTTGAGTGAGGTTATGCAGAGGAGAAAAGGTGAGTTTTGAGAGCGGACTTGAAGGAGACAAAAGTAGGTTGCTGACAGACTGAGAGAGGAAGTTTGTTCCAGGAGAGTGGACCAGAAACAGAGAAGGCTCGTGGACCATAGGTATTGAGCTTAGTGCGTGGAAAGCGAAAAGTCAGAGGATCGGAGGCAGAGCGGAGGGTACATGAGGGAACATAGACCTCAAGTAGGCTTGACAGGTAATTAGGGGCTGCGTTATTGAGGCTTTTGTAGCACATGGTGTCTAGTTTGTACTGTATGCACTTTGATACAGGGAGCCAGTGAAGTTGTGCCAGGAGAGGAGATATGTGGTCAGCTTTTTTCTTTTTGAGTACAAGGCGTACAGCATTGTTTTGAATGCGCTGTAGGATGTGAATGGTGGAGGCAGGAAGACCAGACAGGAGTGAATTGCAATAGTCAATGCGAGACATTATGAAGGAGAGAACGAGTTTTGCAGTTGTTTCGACAGAGAGATACTTCCTGATCAGGCTTATACGATGGAGATGATAGTAGCAAGATCTGGCAGTTTGAGAAACAAAGTTGTTCATGGAGAGGGTAGAGTCAATGCAGACACCAAGGTTTTTAGCTGAATCAGAAATTGGGACTGATGTGTTACATAATGGGAGAGAAAGAGGAGGCAGCTGAGAAAGTTTCTGACGGGTGCCAATGAGGATAGCTTCTGTCTTGTCGTCATTAAGCTGAAGTCTATTGTGTGTCATCCAGTTTCTAATGTCCGAGTAACACTCAGTGGTGCGAGTCAACAGGCGCTGTATATTATCAGGTGAGTCACTGTCTTGAAGTTGGGTGTCATCAGCATAGAAGTGGTGTTTCATAGAGTGGGAGTTGATGATGGTGGACAGGGGGGAGGTGTAAAGAGTGAAAAGAACAGGGCCAAGGACAGATCCTTGTGGAACACCACAGGTCAGGTATGCAGGTTGAGAGTAAGTGCCATTGATGAGAACAGTTTGTTTTCTGTTTGATAGATATGAAGTGAACTAGGAGAGAGCAATGTCAGAGATGCCAAAAGTATGATGAAGTCTAGAAAGGAGAATACCATGGTCAATGGTATCAAAAGCTGCAGACAGATCGAGGAGTGTGAGGAGAGAGACTTTGCCAGTATCAATTGCAAGGAGGAGATTGTTGAGAATGTGTAGTAGGGCAGTTTCAATGCTATGGTACTGGCAGTAGGCTGACTGGAAAGGATTGAGGAGATTGTTGGCAGACAGGTGAGAGTTCAGCTGGTTGAGGACGACTTTTTCAAGGAGTTTGACAAGAAAGAGAGATTAGAGATAGGCCGGTAATTTTTCAGTTCATTTGGGTCTAAATTGTGTTTCTTGAGGAGAGGGTGAACAAAAGCAGACTTGAAAGAATCTGGGACAGTTCCAGTTTGAAGAGAAGTGTTGATGATGTCAGTGATGAATGGGAGGAGAGTAGGGAGACAGTCGGAGTAGAGAGAACCTGGAAGAGGATCCAGTTCGCAGGTTTTGAACGACATGATTATCATAGTCTCTAGATGGAAATCTATAACATGATTATCATAGTCTCTAGATGGAAATCTATAACATTATGATTATCATAGTCTCTAGATGGAAATCTATAACTATGATTATCATAGTCTCTAGATGGAAATCTATAACATATGATTATCATAGTCTCTAGATGGAAATCTATAACATATGATTATCATAGTCTCTAGATGGAAATCTATAACATTGATTATCATAGTCTCTAGATGGAAATCTATAACATCATGATTATCATAGTCTCTAGATGGAAATCTATAACATATGATTATCATAGTCTCTAGATGGAAATCTATAACATGATTATCATAGTCTCTAGATGGAAATCTATAACATATGATTATCATAGTCTCTAGATGGAAATCTATAACATTGATTATCATAGTCTCTAGATGGAAATCTATAACATATATTATCATAGTCTCTAGATGGAAATCTATAAACATGATTATCATAGTCTCTAGATGGAAATCTATAACATTGATTATCATAGTCTCTAGATGGAAATCTATAACATATGATTATCATAGTCTCTAGATGGAAATCTATAACATATGATTATCATAGTCTCTAGATGGAAATCTATAACATTGATTATCATAGTCTCTAGATGGAAATCTATAACATTATGATTATCATAGTCTCTAGATGGAAATCTATAACATTATGATTATCATAGTCTCTAGATGAAATCTATAACATTTATTATATAGTCTCTAGATGAAATCTATAACATGATTATCATAGTCTCTAGATGGAAATCTATAACATATGATTATCATAGTCTCTAGATGGAAATCTATAACATATGATTTCATAGTCTCTAGATGGAAATCTATAACATCATGATTATCATAGTCTCTAGATGGAAATCTATAACATGATTATCATAGTTCTAGATGGAAATCTATAACATATGATTATCATAGTCTCTAGATGGAAATCATAACATGATTATCATAGTCTCTAGATGGAAATCTATAACATTATGATTATCATAGTCTCTAGATGGAAATCTATAACATTGATTATCATAGTCTCTAGATGGAAATCTATAACTATGATTATCATAGTCTCTAGATGGAATCTATAACATTATGATTATCATAGTCTCTAGATGGAAATCTATAACATCGATTATCATAGTCTCTAGATGGAAATCTATAACATGATTATCATAGTCTCTAGATGGAAATCTATAACATTGATTATCATAGTCTCTAGATGGAAATCTATAACATGATTATCATAGTCTCTAGATGGAAATCTATAACATATGATTATCATAGTCTCTAGATGGAAATCTATAACATGATTTATCATAGTCTCTAGATGGAAATCTATAACATATTATCATAGTCTCTAGATGAATCTATAACATGATTATCATAGTCTCTGATGGAAATCTATAACATGATTATCATAGTCTCTAGATGGAAATCTATAACATGATTATCTAGTCTCTAGTGGAATCATAACATTATGATTATCATAGTCTCTAGATGAAATCTATACATGATATCATAGTTCTAGATGGAAATCTATAACATGATTATCATAGTCTCTAGATGGAATCTATAAATATTATCATAGTCTTATGGAAATCTATACATAGTATCTAGTTCTAGATGGAAATCTATAAATGTTATCTAGTCTCTGAGGAAATCTATACATATTCATAGTCTCTAGATGGAAATCTAAAGATATATAGTCTCATGGACTTACATGTTATGTCTTAGTGGAATCTATAAAATGATTATGTCTATAACATATTATCATAGTCTCTAGATGGAAATCTATAACATGATTATCATAGTCTCTAGAGGAAATCTATAACATATGATTATCTAGTCTCTAGATGGAAATTTAACATTATGATTATCATAGTCTCTAGATGGAAATCTATAACATGATTTCATAGTCTCTAGAGGAAATCATACATGATATCATAGTCTCTAGATGAAATCTATAAATCTGATTATCAAGTCTCTAGATGGAAATCTATACATGATTATCTGTCTCTAGATGGAAATCTATAACTTATGATTATCATAGTCTCTAGATGAAATCTATAACATTTGATTATCATAGTCTCTAGATGGAAATCTATAACATAGATATCATAGTCTCTAATGGAAATCTTAACATGATTATCTAGTCTCTAGATGGAAATCTATAAATTATTATCAAGTCTCTAGATGAAATCTATACATGATTATCATAGTCTCTAGATGAAATCTATAACATAGATTATCATGTCTCTAGATGGAAATCTATAACATATGATTATCATAGTCTCTAGATGGAAATCTATACATTGATTTCATAGTCTCTAGATGGAAATCTATAACATGATTATCATAGTTCTAGATGGAATCTATAACATGATTATCTAGTCTCTAGATGGAAATCTATAACATTATGATTATCATAGTCTCTAGATGGAAATCTATAACTATGATACATAGTCTCTAGATGGAAACTATAACAGTTATCATAGTCCAGATGGAAATCTATAACATGATTACATAGTCTCTAGATGGAAATCTATAACATGATTATCAAGTCTCTAGATGGAAATCTATAACATATGATTATCATAGTCTCTAGATGGAAACTAAACATGATTATCATAGTCCTAGATGGAAATCTAACAGATGATTCATAGTCTCTAGATGAAATCTATAACATTATGATTATCATAGTCTCTAGATGAATCTAAACATGATTTCATAGTCTCTAGATGGAAATCTATAACTTGATATCATAGTCTCTAGATGAATCTATAACATATGATATCATAGTCTCTAGATGGAAATCTATAACAATTGATTATCATAGTCTCTAGATGGAAATCTATAACATGATTATCATAGTCTCTAGATGGAAATCTATAACATGATTATCATAGTCTCTAGATGGAAATCTATAACATATGATTATCATAGTCTCTAGATGGAAATCTATAACATGATTATCATAGTCTCTAGATGGAAATCTATAAACATGATTATCATAGTCTCTAGATGGAAATCTATAACATATGATTATCATAGTCTCTAGATGGAAATCTATAAACATGATTATCATAGTCTCTAGATGGAAATCTATAACATATGATTATCATAGTCTCTAGATGGAAATCTATACACATGATTATCATAGTCTCTAGATGGAAATCTATAACATTATGATTATCATAGTCTCTAGATGGAAATCTATAACATGATATTCATAGTCTCTAGAATGGAAATCTATAACATTATGATTATCATAGTCTCTAGATGGA
Organism: Monoplex corrugatus; assembly: GCA_030674185.1. NCBI lineage: Eukaryota > Metazoa > Mollusca > Gastropoda > Littorinimorpha > Ranellidae > Monoplex > Monoplex corrugatus. Next base: position 100,134,083 of record CM060309.1, on the reverse strand, counting down.
AATCTATAACATTATGATTATCATAGTCTCTAGATGGAAATCTATAACATATGATTATCATAGTCTCTAGATGGAAATCTATAACATATGATTATCATAGTCTCTAGATGGAAATCTATAACATGATTATCATAGTCTCTAGATGGAAATCTATAAACATGATTATCATAGTCTCTAGATGGAAATCTATAACATCATGATTATCATAGTCTCTAGATGGAAATCTATAACATTATGATTATCATAGTCTCTAGATGGAAATCTATAACATGATTATCATAGTCTCTAGATGGAAATCTATAACATGATTATCATAGTCTCTAGATGGAAATCTATAACATTATGATTATCATAGTCTCTAGATGGAAATCTATAACATGATTATCATAGTCTCTAGATGGAAATCTATAACATGATTATCATAGTCTCTAGATGGAAATCTATAACATTATGATTATCATAGTCTCTAGATGGAAATCTATAACATGATTATCATAGTCTCTAGATGGAAATCTATAACATGATTATCATAGTCTCTAGATGGAAATCTATAACATGATTATCATAGTCTCTAGATGGAAATCTATAACATTATGATTATCATAGTCTCTAGATGGAAATCTATAACATGATTATCATAGTCTCTAGATGGAAATCTATAACATTATGATTATCATAGTCTCTAGATGGAAATCTATAACATTATGATTATCATAGTCTCTAGATGGAAATCTATAACATGATTATCATAGTCTCTAGATGGAAATCTATAACATGATTATCATAGTCTCTAGATGGAAATCTATAACATGATTATCATAGTCTCTAGATGGAAATCTATAACATGATTATCATAGTCTCTAGATGGAAATCTATAACATTATGATTATCATAGTCTCTAGATGGAAATCTATAACATGATTATCATAGTCTCTAGATGGAAATCTATAACATTATGATTATCATAGTCTCTAGATGGAAATCTATAACATGATTATCATAGTCTCTAGATGGAAATCTATAACATTATGATTATCATAGTCTCTAGATGGAAATCTATAACATTATGATTTGTATCCTCATCACTGCATTATATAAAAAAATGTGCCAGCTTCTGTGGCATAGAAAATGAGATTAAAAAAAAGGTTTGTTATACATTGAAACATCAGTTACAGTAAATCAATCATATGTTAGTCGAGTGAACTACTTGCTGACAAGGTACGCCTGCTGATAGTAAATGTGTGTCTGTGTATTTGGTGCTGTCTTGTCATTATTTTTGTGTTTAAAGCCCAGCTGACTGTGTACAGCCATACCAGAGCTATAGCCATTTCAAAACATACACAACACTTCAACAGATGGAAAAAACGGAAAAGAAAATTAAGTACAGACATCAACGCATTCTCACACATAGTCCAAGGATAAGCCACTGGCACTGACCAATCTGTCTAATTTCTCACACAGGGGATTTAAAAAAATGATTGCAAATTGAAACATTGCTAAGTACACTAAAACATACATAAAAATTGGCCTAAATTACCTAAAATTGCTTCTGCACGTCACATTTCCCTAGAGCCAAAAATACACTTAATACTAATATAAATATTAATACTGAATCAATCCTAAGAGACATATGTGAGACTTTAACAAACACATACAGGTGAATGGACCAGCAAGGCAGAAAATGAAAGGAAGAAATGACAGAAAGCAAAGAAACAAGGCAGAGACAAAGAGTGATAGAAAAGATGAAATTTCTAGCACAGAATTTCCAGAAGGTGAGGATACCATTTGTACTGAAAGAGCCCCCCCTCCCTCCCCCTCCGGCATGCCCATGGGTGGAGGTGGTGTGTTGAAGGGCTGAAGTAAGCAGTCAGGGGATAGTGACACAGGTGGTGTGTTGAAGGGCTGAAGTAAGCAGTCAGGGGATAGTGACACAGGTGGTGTGTTGAAGGGCTGAAGTAAGTAGTCAGGGGATAGTGACACAGGTGGTGTGTTGAAGGGCTGAAGTAAGCAGTCAGGGGATAGTGACACAGGTGGTGTGTTGAAGGGCTGAAGTAAGTAGTCAGGGGATAGTGACACAGGTGGTGTGTTGAAGGGCTGAAGTAAGTAGTGAGGGGATAGTGACACAGGTGGTGTGTTGAAGGGCTGAAGTAAGTAGTCAGGGGATAGTGACACAGGTGGTGTGTTGAAGGCTGAAGTAAGTAGTCAGGGGATAGTGACACAGGTGGTGTGTTGAAGGGCTGAAGTAAGTAGTCAGGGGATAGTGACACAGGTGGTGTGTTGAAGGGCTGAAGTAAGCAGTCAGGAGATAGTGACACAGGTGGTGTGTTGAAGGGCTGAAGTAAGTAGTCAGGGGATAGTGACACAGGTGGTGTGTTTGAAGGGCTGAAGTAAGCAGTCAGGGGATAGTGACACAGGTGGTGTGTTGAAGGGCTGAAGTAAGTAGTCAGGGGATAGTGACACAGGTGGTGTGTTGAAGGGCTGAAGTAAGTAGTCAGGGGATAGTGACACAGGTGGTGTGTTGAAGGGCTGAAGTAAGTAGTCAGGGGATAGTGACACAGGTGGTGTGTTGAAGGGCTGAAGCGGTCAGGGGATAGTGACACAGGTGGTGTGTTGAAGGGCTGAAGTAAGCAGTCAGGGGATAGTGACACAGGTGGTGTGTTGAAGGGCTGAAGTAAGCAGTCAGGGGATAGTGACACAGGTGGTGTGTTGAAGGGCTGAAGTAAGTAGTCAGGGGATAGTGACACAGGTGGTGTGTTGAAGGGCTGAAGTAAGCAGTCAGGGGATAGTGACACAGGTGGTGTGTTGAAGGGCTGAAGTAAGCAGTCAGGGGATAGTGACACAGGTGGTGTGTTGAAGGGCTGAAGTAAGTAGTCAGGGGATAGTGACACAGGTGGTGTGTTGAAGGGCTGAAGTAAGTAGTCAGGGGATAGTGACACAGGTGGTGTGTTGAAGGGCTGAAGTAAGTAGTCAGGGGATAGTGACACAGGTGGTGTGTTGAAGGGCTGAAGTAAGTAGTCAGGGGATAGTGACACAGGTGGTGTGTTGAAGGGCTGAAGTAAGTAGTCAGGGGATAGTGACACAGGTGGTGTGTTGAAGGGCTGAAGTAAGCAGTCAGGGGATAGTGACACAGGTGGTGTGTTGAAGGGCTGAAGTAAGTAGTCAGGGGATAGTGACACAGGTGGTGTGTTGAAGGGCTGAAGTAAGTAGTCAGGGGATAGTGACACAGGTGGTGTGTTGAAGGGCTGAAGTAAGTAGTCAGGGGATAGTGACACAGGTGGTGTGTTGAAGGGCTGAAGTAAGCAGTCAGGAGATAGTGACACAGGTGGTGTGTTGAAGGGCTGAAGTAAGCAGTCAGGGGATAGTGACACAGGTGGTGTGTTGAAGGGCTGAAGTAAGTAGTCAGGGGATAGTGACACAGGTGGTGTGTTGAAGGGCTGAAGTAAGTAGTCAGGGGATAGTGACACAGGTGGTGTGTTGAAGGGCTGAAGTAAGTAGTCAGGGGATAGTGACACAGGTGGTGTGTTGAAGGGCTGAAGTAAGTAGTCAGGGGATAGTGACACAGGTGGTGTGTTGAAGGGCTGAAGTAAGCAGTGAGGGGATAGTGACACAGGAAATGGGGCAGAAGGAAAAAATCAAAAACATGAAAAAACAAAAAACAAAAACAAAACCCACACATAAACCCCACCCAAAATTGAGTTCCTAAACCCAAATTTTAGTTTTTCAAAATCCCTAAACATCATCATCATCATCATCATCATCATTAGCTGTCTTCCTACTCACCTCTACCGGGTCAAACAGTTCCTCCTCCACGTCCCCTTGGTCAGCGGCCTGTAGTTGTGGTAACCACAAGGACACGCTGGTTTTGATGGCTTCTCTTGCCTCCTGTAGTATAGACACAAGGTAAAAACAGTCTTATAACTCTATAAGGATATACCCCTGGCATTGACTATACTGTACAGTCAAATACAAAAAATTCAGTTATAAATATAAAAGCTGTCTTGTACAGTCCTGTATGGATGGCAGTTAACAGTCTATGAAGAGAAACAAAGAAAAGAAAAAGGTCAAAATGTAGCTGTGGTAGAGCAGCCATAAGGGACACGGTCTTCGTGATTAAGTCTCTCACCTTGTGTATACACAGACAGGTAAAACACAACACCTGAACAATCTGACATCAGCAATACTGTCACTGATGTGATGGCATGAAATATATTGTAAATGACGTAAAGAAACATTTGAAAAACAGAACAATCTGGCATTAGCAATAGTATTGTCAATGACGTAAAGAAACATTTGAAAAATAGAACAATCTGGCATTAGCAGTAGTATTATCAATGACGTAAAGAAACATTTGAACAATGACGATGATGACGATGAAGATACCTAGGACTGAGGCTGTGTGACAGGGCTGTTCTCTGCATTTACTATCATAACATCTCCTGGCATCAACCTGGTCTAGGAGATACAGATACCTGCGGTGTTGGTCATAAGATTTAAGCAACACCCTCAGTGACGTATCTGTGAAGTGGATGAGACTCAACTGTGTGGTCCCAGTCTTCCCAACAAGACCAAAGCATGCTCAACTCTGGGTAGGAGTTGGTTAGAGCCGAAAAATCCCACAATGATTTTGGAAGGGACCGATAGGGATTCAAACCCAAAACCTTCGAGTGTGTAGCCCATTGATACCTACATCTTTGTGGTCTTTGGACAGGAGGAAATTGGCCATCAACTGATGGGCCTCGGGGTTGGTGGGGTCAGCCGTCACCGCTTTCTGTACGCTCTCCTCGCACTTTGTCTCCGCATCTTCCTCGTCACTGTTGAACACACAAACATGTGAAACCTTTAGCAACTTACTTCCAAGGACACTGCATAACATAAAGCTGCATTGTTTTGGTTATTGTCATTATCATTAATATTATCATCATCATCATCACCATCATCATTATCACCATCATCAATATTACAATCATTTTTATTGTTGTCATTGTCAGTGTCATAATTGTCATTATCATTATTATTGTTATCATCATCATCACCATCATCATTATCACCATCACAGTGTTTCACATTTCTCTCGGACTCCGGACATTGACCGATTGAAATTTGAAATGACCGATTGTTTTGCTTCTGAGCGGACTCGCTGTCCGATTGATATGCTATCCGAGCGGACCCGTGTCCGATTATTACATGGAAGTCGCGGACACGCCAAGTGTGTTTTATCGAGCGCGTTGAACGGCAGCGCTGGCTGTGCGAGGCCCTTGTAGTCGCTGACACGCCCGCTGACACAGTGACAGTGGACAGTTATTCTCCGTTTGCGTGCGCGATCTATTTTCAGCTGGTCCGGGTCGTATCTGCGATACACGTGGGTTTGTTTTCTTTCTGAGATCGTGAGAATGCCGCTTAAAAAAAGGCTAAAAGCCGACAAAAATCAGACTGTTCTCACACATTTGTTGTGTTCTGGCAAGACAGCTGACAATTCTGTGAGCGGCACTTCAGTATTAACTTACAATAACTGTTTGTTGATTATTTCATTTGTGTGTTGTTTAAGATGTAATTACTAAAAATTAGTAATTTTTGTTGCAAATGCTTTATGGTATATCAGAGTTCTGCATTACTGGACTTATTTTAAATAAACACTTGTTTTTTTGCGAAAAAATGGTGTCCTATTGTTTTTTCATAGCCAGGACACTGTGTCCTATTAATTTTCTATGTCCAGGACACTGTGTCCTATTGGGGGTTCAGAAAATGTGAATCATTGCCATCATCAATATTACTATCATTATTGTTGTTGTCATTGTCAGTGTCATAATTGTCATTATCATTATTTATTATCTCCATGATGATATCGTAGAAGAAAGTCTGAGCAAATCTAAATATAGAACAAAAAACTGATGAAATAAAAATGTAAAAACATAAATAAATAAAACCACAACAGTTACCACAAATCAGTGAGGTAGATCTCAGCCACAGAGCAGTAAGCGTTAGATACGTCTTTGTCACTGGGGCCTTCTCCGGCATCTCTACACGCTGCCGCTATCTGCATACACATGACACGAAACATATAAATCACCTTTCACAGACAGACAGACAGACAGACAGAAAGACAGAGACAGTCATGCAGACAGACAGACACAGAGACAGACAGATAGAGACAGGCACACAAACAGACAGGCACAGAGACAGACAGAGACAGGCACACACGCAGACAGACACAGACAGACAGACAAATAGGACACAAACAAAGAGAGACACAGAGAGAGAGACTAAGGGAGAGACAGAGACAAAGAGAGAGAGGGCTATAACCATTTCAAACCAAACAATACTTCAACAGAAAAAAAGGAAAATAAAATGAAGCACACATATCAATGCATTCATGCATGTAATCTAAGGAGATGCCCCTGGCACTGACACTCCATCCAATTTATCACACAGGGGATTTAAAAAAAAAAACCTGAATACAAATTTCAACATTACTAAGGACACCAAAACACACTGTATAAAAACAGGCCTAAATTACCTAAAATTGCTCATCTCATTTCCCTAAAAACCAAAAATACACTTAATACATGTACCCAATTATCAATCCTGAACATACAGGAGAATGGACCAGCAAGACAGAAAATGATAGGAAGAAATGACAGAAAGCAAAGAAACAAGGCAGAAACAAAGAAGGTGGCGGAAAAGAGGAAATTTCTAACACAGAATTTCCAGAATATGGGGATACTATTTATATTGAAAGAGCTGCCTGCATTCCCACAGAGGGATGCATGCTGGGCATTTTTTTTTTTAAGGATCTTGAATGAGCATATCTAAATATTCTGTGTGTGTATATGTGTGAGGGGGATCCAGGTGCTAGCAGGTCTGTGCAGGACAACTTGGGAGATCAGAAAAATCTCCATCCCTTATCCACCTGGCAGTACCTGCACACTGTTACTGTTATTGTTGTTTAAAGCCACATTGTTACTGTTATTGTTGTTTAAAGCCACATTGTTACTGTTATTGTTGTTTAAAGCCACATTGTTACTGTTATTGTTGTTTAAAGCCACATTGTTACTGTTATTGTTGTTTAAAGCCACATTGTTACTGTTATTGTTGTTTAAAGCCACATTGTTACTGTTATTGTTGTTTAAAGCCACACTGTTACTGTTATTGTTGTTTAAAGCCACACTGTTACTGTTATTGTTGTTTAAAGCCACATTGTTACTGTTATTGTTGTTTAAAGTCACATTGTTACTGTTATTGTTGTTTAAAGCCACATTGTTACTGTTATTGTTGTTTAAAGCCACACTGTTACTGTTATTGTTGTTTAAAGCCACATTGTTACTGTTATTGTTGTTTAAAGCCACATTGTTACTGTTATTGTTGTTTAAAGCCACATTGTTACTGTTATTGTTGTTTAAAGCCACATTGTTACTGTTATTGTTGTTTAAAGCCCAGTCGACTGCGTAGAGCCATATCAGGGCTATAACCGCCTCAAAACATACAAAACTTCAACAGGAATAAAGAAACGAAAAGAAAATTAAGTTCACGTATCAATATATTCGCCCACATAATCTAAGGAGATGCCCCTGGCGTTAACCATTCCATCCAATCCATCACACAGGGGATCCAAAAAACACACCTGAATACAAATTTAAGCACACCTAAGGACACCAAACCATGAATAAAAACGGGCATAAGTTACCTAAAATTGCTTCCACATATCTCACCTCCCTAGAACCAAAAATGCACTTAATACGTGTACCCAATTATCAATCCTAATAAAAAGTACGTAAGACTTTATCGAACACATACAGGTGAATGGACCAGCAAGGCAGAAAATGATAGAAGAGATGACAGAAAGCAAAAAGGAAGAAACAAAAAAGAGAGTGACATAAAAGAGGAAATTTCTAGCACAAAATTTCCAGAAGGTGGGGATACTATTTATATTGAAAGAGCCTCTGGCATCCTAGGGGGGTAAGAATAGTAAGATGGAAAGAAGACAAGGAAACATGGTGTGTCTGACATTTTCCTTCAGCAATTTTTCAACATTTTTTCCTTCTCCTTTTGCCATTTTCTTTTTTTTTTTTTTGTTTTTGTTTTGTTTTTTGTGCAGGTTATCTGTTACCGCTTACCTCCTGTGCTTGCTTCTGTTCTTTCTCCTTCAGCATGAGTTCAATTCCCTTCTGGAAGCACTGCACCGCCTGGGCCCCGTCAACAGCTGGCCCAGCGTCATGTACTTGGAGAAACCTTCTTCTGACGCACCTCCACGGCACGACCCAAACACTGCGCGTGTACACACACACACACACACAGGCACGCGACACACACAGGCACACAGGCACGCACACACAGGCACACACACACACACAGGCACACACACACACACAGCGTGCGCACGCACACACACACACAAAAAAAGAAACATAAATGATTCTGTTAGTTGTTAAAAATCATCCTTTCTGTAACAATGAAAAAGCAGAATGTGAAGAGATCCCAGAACTACATATAAAAGTGTAGAGTAGCTAACTTGTCTGCATACATACCTACAGTGACAGCGTGTCCTCACAAAGCTAGCTATTACACCTTTTTCGCTCTGCATTCAAATACATTGTTCCTAGTCTAATTTACATCCTTTTTTTTCCGCTTGTTTCCACTGTTGTCTATTACAAATTTTTCGCTTGTTTCCTGAGTCATCCATTTACACCCTTTTTTTCGCTTGTTTCCCTTTGTCTATTCAAATACTTGTTCCTAGTCTCATTTACACCCTTTTTTTTCGCTTGTTTCCCTTTGTCTATTCAAATACTTGTTCTAGTCTCATTTACACCCTTTTTTTTCGCTTGTTTCCCTTTGTCTATTCAAATACTTGTTCCTAGTCTATTTACATCCTTTTTTTTTCGCTTGTTTCCCTTTGTCTATTCAAATACTTGTTCCTAGTCTAATTTACATCCTTTTTTTTCGCTTGTTTCCCTTTGTCTATTCAAATACTTGTTCCTAGTCTATTTACACCCTTTTTTTTCGCTTGTTTCCCTTTGTCTATTCAAATACTTGTTCCTAGTCTAATTTACACCCTTTTTTTTTCGCTTGTTTCCCTTTGTCTATTCAAATACTTGTTCCTAGTCTAATTTACATCCTTTTTTTTCGCTTGTTTCCCTTTGTCTATTCAAATACTTGTTCCTAGTCTAATTTACATCCTTTTTTTTCGCTTGTTTCCCTTTGTCTATTCAAATACTTGTTCCTAGTCTAATTTACATCCTTTTTTTTCGCTTGTTTCCCTTTGTCTATTCAAATACTTGTTCCTAGTCTAATTTACATCCTTTTTTTTCGCTTGTTTCCCTTTGTCTATTCAAATACTTGTTCCTAGTCTAATTTACATCCTTTTTTTTCGCTTGTTTCCCTTTGTCTATTCAAATACTTGTTCCTAGTCTAATTTACATCCTTTTTTTTCCTTGTTTCCCTTTGTCTATTCAAATACTTGTTCCTAGTCTAATTTACATCCTTTTTTTTCGCTTGTTTCCCTTTGTCTATTCAAATACTTGTTCCTAGTCTAATTTACATCCTTTTTTTTTCGCTTGTTTCCCTTGTCTATTCAATACTTGTTCTAGTCTAATTTACATCCTTTTTTTTCGCTTGTTTCCCTTTGTCTATTCAAATACTTGTTCCTAGTCTAATTTACATCCTTTTTTTTTCGCTTGTTTCCCTTTGTCTATTCAAATAATTGTTCCTAGGCTTGTTTCCCTTTGTCTATTCAAATACTTGTTCCTAGGCTTGTTTCCCTTTGTCTATTCAAATACTTGTTCCTAGTCTAATTTACATCCTTTTTTTTCTCTGTTTTTTTTAAGTTGGCACTTGACAGTCCTGTTATTAGGCTTGAGATATTCAAAGACACATGAATCAAAACGTTTTCTTGTGTTTTCTTTTTTTCTACTTGAAAACAGCTTATTACTCAAAGACAGGAGCATCAGGTCCCACTGCACCTTTCAGCTAGTCCCTGACATTCAACACTTTAAAGCACTAGCCATACAAACACAAAAGCCACATGCATTATTTGAAACTAGAGAAATAAACAAGTTATAAAACAACTGCAAATATACACAGAAAAAGAAGAAAGCAAACAAACAATAATAATAATAATAATAATTACAATATTTATATAGCGCAAAATCTTGATAAAATCAAATCTAAGCGCTGAAACAGACACGCACGCACGCACACACACGCACGCACGCACGCATACACAAGCACCCACGCACACACAACACCACGCACACGGCTATAAATGGGGAGAAAGAATAAAAGCAATGGAAAATTATAGAAAGCATATTATATACAATTATATATTGCAATGTGATTCCCCTCCGAGTGGAGACAGGCTGCAGAGGGGATTGAGTGAGGTCAGGATTTTATGCAGAGGAGAAAAGGTGAGTTTTGAGAGCAGACTTGAAGGAGACAAAAGTAGGCTGCTGATGGACTGAGAGAGGAAGTTTGTTCCAGGAGAGCGGACCAGAAACAGAGAAGGCTCGTGGACCATAGGTATTGAGCTTAGTGCGTGGAAAGCGAAAAGTCAGAGGATCGGAGGCAGAGCGGAGTGTACGTGAGGGAACATAGATCTCTCAAGTAGGCTTGACAGGTAATCGGGGGCTGCGTTATTGAGGCTTTTGTAGCACATGGTGTCTAGCTTGTACTGTATGCGCTTTGATACAGGGAGCCAGTGAAGTTGTGCCAGGAGAGGAGATATGTGGTCAGCTTTTTTCTTTTTGAGTACAAGGCGTGCAGCATTGTTTTGAATGCGCTGTAGGATGTGAATGGTGCAGGCAGGAAGACCAGACAGGAGTGAATTGCAATAGTCAATGCGAGACATTATGAAGGAGAGAACGAGTTTTGCAGTTGTTTTCAGAGAGAGATACTTCCTGATCAGCCTTATACGATGGAGGTGATAGTAGCAAGATCTGGCAGTTTGAGAAACAAAGTTGTTCATGGAGAGGGTAGAGTCAATGCAGACACCAAGGTTTTTAGCTGAATCAGAAATTGGGACTGATGAGGACATCAAAACACACAGAAGACGCCGTCCTCCACTGACCTGTTTTGCAGCCTCCGTATTGCCCAGTTCCAGCAGGAGGGTTCCGGAAGTTTCCAGGGCACGCACATTGTCCGCATCCTGCTCCAGGGCACGCTGACAGAACTTCTGGGCCAGCTCATAGTTAAACTCGTCTATACACTGCTCCGCCTGTAACCCACAACACGTAATATGCACATGCATGTATGCACATAAACATACATGGATAAAAAACGCAAACAAGTACTTGCATACAAACATACAGATGTAAAAGACATAATGTACACACACACACACACACACACACATATCACTTATATACTAAGTTATAGTGAAAAGACGTTAAATCAAAGAACGAACGAACACACACACACACACACACACACACACACACACACACACAACCACACACACACACACACACAACACACACGCGATGGGTGCACATAGGTGTACATTATAATTTCATTTATCTACTATTGCACACCGCAAAAGTATGCTTGTTGCACTTTGCAGTACTTGAACATTATGAAACTTTACATGTTAACAAAGACAGTAAAAAAAATTGTATTGTGCTGTACTGTGCTGTGCTGTGTTGAGTTGTGCTGTGCTGTGCTGTGCTGTGTTGTGCTGTGTTGTGTTGTGCTGTGTTATGCTGTGCTGTGTTTGCTGTGCTGTGTTATGCTGTGCAGTGCTGTTATGAACTTATGCTGCACTGTGTTTGCTGTGCTGTACTGTGCTGTGCAGTCTGTGGTTATTCCTGTACCCAACAGCACAGAACAAACCAAGTTCAGTCTTGTGGGTTGACCCAAGGTGGAGACATCTGACAGGAATTATAGCAAGACAGGCAAGCCATTCTATCAAGCTTCCTGCTGACCTATTTTACTTTTAGTCCCTTTTTATCCACTGGACGAGGCGGCAGGGAAGTTTTTAGTCCTGTTTTTATTATCCATTGTTTGGTGTTTATGGTCTGTTTGTGACCGTGCGTTCGCGCTTGACAAAGGCCGGTTGGCCGAAAATGTGCGCTTGTTTTGTCTTGTTTTGTTAAATATGCGCTAACATTGGTTTTCTTGTTCTTCTGGTTCCTAGTAAATCTACCCATCAAAACTGAAACCACTGATGTCCTCGACAATAAGCTGTCAAGACTTCAATGAGTTAAACTTAAAGGTCCCATATTTACCCAACTGACTTACTGTGACCATAGATCAGGCAAGCCATTTTACTTTTTAGTGTTCAGTGGTTTACAGAAACACAAAACTCTCCAGTGGCATGCACTTTTACTGAAGATGGAATATACAGACTCAGACTGTACAACAATGTAACACCTACACACAGCAGGCCAAAATGCAGACATCCATAAAAATAATTGAAAAAAAAAAACACTGCTAAGAATGAAAGAAAAAATAAAGAGAAAACAGACCAAAATATATAAGGACAACAACAACAAACCAAAACAGAACAAATAGAAGGAATCTGTTAGTTACCTTGTCCAACAAAGCATCAATGGAATAGGCTGGAGTGGTTTTACCCTTGGTGCTTGATGCAGATTTTTTTGATGACTTGTCTAAAGCCTTGGCTGTTTCTTTCAGTTCCTGCTTTCTCTCTTCTGAAACACACACACACACACACACACACACACACACACACACACACACACACACACACACACACACACACAGATCATCAGAGCATTCAGATTAGATGGACGGATGCATGGTCACAGTCACTGGCTAGTTAAAATGCAATAAACACAGACACAGATACACACACATGAAACACACACACACACACACACACACACACACACACACACACACACACACACACACACACACACACACACACACACACATTACTTTATTTGCCAAAATGTGGCAACAATATTTTTTCCTCATAAGTTCTTTTCCCTTCAAGTTCAAGATAGATAAAACAAGAGCACTTTGTTCCAAATGAAAATCACTGAATAAAAGCAGTAACTAGGGAAACTTTTTCAACAATTCAAAAGAGATTTATCACACCAAAACCAACACATTTATTTCATAATCATATGCTCCACTCACATCTGCCAGTAATTATCTGACTGATTCCTTAAGCCTGCTTAACCCTTTAACTCCCTCATCCTATCCACCAGCATCACACCGTCAGCCATGAGAGAAAGCAAAAACTTAACCCTTCCACTGCAGGAAGCTGGTGGATAGGGTGCAGCAGTGAAAGGATTAAGGTTTAGCTGCTGGTGGACAGGATGTGGAAGTTAAATGGTTAAAGTAAACCCCCGTGCACTGGCAAGGTCTTGAAATGGAACAGATGGAAGAGAACAGGAGCAATGAAACATCAAACTGACACCACGACAACCCCTGAAATCGCAGTATTTTGGGTGATTTTTAAAGAAATATTAAAAATTAACAATAAATGTCACACACAAAAGGAAAACAGTTTTGGAAACATTGAAGTGTTCACATACAGACATTATTCGCCTCAAAACTGGTAGTCTGTTCATCTTGATAGAAGGAGTGAAGGAAACAGGTGACCATAAAGGGGTACATATCCTCTTGCCGAGTCCATATATTTGCACCATATGTTGTTTTTTTCAGCAATGAAAACAATTATCCACAGGAATATTTACACAAGAATTTACAGTTTATGTACAAAAACACAAACACCACCTCCTATTTACTTGATGCAATCAAGAACAGTGAATTTGTGTGCAAATCGGCGGGTGCTTCTTGATGCCATCTTGACAGTCAGACAAAAACAAAGAACCGCATATAGCATCGAAAAACTGCTACTAAAGCAAAAATATTGCTCGCAACACGGTGTAAGGGAAGGAACTGTGAAATAAAAGACCCAAGATCACTCTAGTGCATGATTTACTTCACATATTCCTTTATTACGCCACGGCCACCAAAAAAGTTGAAACTCTGACGTACACCTGCGTACGGCACAGCTCCACGCAGTGTGAAACTGAAAGGTGACGTAAAGCCGTATACGGCACAGCTCGATTGAGTTAACACATCACAGCTGGACCACATATGGAATCATTTTAGTTGTTTAATATAAGGTAGAAAACTCGTGTTTGCTTTCAGTTTACATAAGTCTGGCAGCAGCTGATTTGCTTCCCTTACTTCAATTACTTCAATTGCTTTCTATCTGTAGGCCTATGTTTTGGGCAAATCTCAGCGCAACCTACTGCCAATAGGGACGAGTTGTTTTCATCCCAAGAAAGTGCAAATGGCAGTGACAGTGACAAAGAAGACATATATTTATAAAACTGTATCAGTGCCAAAGTTTGCTGTGGTTATACAAGTCAACAGACTGAACTGTGAACATGGCTGGGGTACTGATGCTAAAAATCATTTTATGCAAGAAATTTCTAAAAAGTACAGCTAAACTCACCTTTCTTTCTTCATTAAGTACACACAATCTGATCATGGACTTAGTAGAGGCCTGCTAGACAAGTTTATTTAATTTTATAATTACAATTTCTGGTTTCATCAAAGTTTCTAGTTGGAGGCAGGCTCAGGCTGGCAGAAAGATAAGGCAGAGACAATGCCAGTCACAACACAGTTGAGATGGAGAGCAAACAAGCCAGTTTTCAAGTAGTGGGCACTTTAGATTTCTCGCAGATTTTCATCTCTCTCTGTCAAAGCTTCTCCATCACTGAAACCATTAGGTCTGTATTTCCAATAAAAACCTAATGGACAATGCTATGATGAAGACAGACAGAAACTAATCATTATGATGAACGGAAAGACCTATGCCAAGTGCTGATCGGCTAACCCTTGCCTGGCTAGGGTTAAGACTAACTAGACCAATTGTAATTGTTATATTCGTAACATTATATACTAGTACTCCTAAACCAAATTAAAAATCAAAGAGACTAAACTGCAAAATGTTAATACTGCCAGTTAAAACAGCATCAACGGTTGTACCAGTGCATCTGGACGAACTGTGAATCTACAACATGTTGACGATGCCGCGCACGTGGCCATATATATCAACATAACAACTTAAACAAGAATTAAAGAAACACCCAAGCGTGCGGATGGGACACAGGACACCAATACCCCGCAACTCTCCGGACAATCACCTCAAACTCCCGACGCCACTCGAGAGCCATTTCATCAAGCAAAATGGAACTTGTACACATGGCAAGTGACAAGTCTGAAGTCATTTGCCGAGATCTGGCACATTTTAATTTTTATTTAGGTAACGATGATCTACAACAGACTTTCAGTTTTACAGCAATCTTTTGCCTGAAATCTTAAAACGCTCTTAAACCAAAACAATATTTGACAGCTATACTTACGTAAAGTTTTTCCTCCTTTTTTCTTGAAGTTTTTCTTGCCCATAGTTACTCCTTTCCAAAACTGGTTCCAACCAACATGTGCTCGCGGACGTCAACTTCCTAACCGGAAACTTTAGCTTACACTTCATGATATATATATTAACAGAAAACGTACCAAATATGCCACTTTGCTGGCATTTTTGTATTAGTATTGCAATTATATTAATTTGACTTTGTTTTTCATTTCAGAAAACGTATATTGCTTCCAATTACTGAATGTAAAGTTTTCTTATCTTTTATCACACGACAGACCTTGACTACGAGTGTAAGAAAAGAAAAAGAAAAATGATGGGACTTGAAATAGCCAAACGGCTATTACTAAACTAAACTAAAAACTATCACACACAATACACAAATAACACTGCTTTGAACTGCATGACTTTTAAGAAATGTTCTTTCTTGACTACTCACCGTTCGATGGAAGTGCTCACATAGATTACATAGATAGCACGTGTGTGTGTGTGTGTGTGTGTGTGTGTGTGTGTGTGTGTGTGTGTGTGTGTGTGTGTGTGTGTGTGTGTGTGTGTGTGTGTGTGTGCACGTGCGAGAGCATCATTATTAAACTTGCATGCACACACACATTTGTCAACCTTTTAAGTTCTATTGAAAAAAAAAGAAAGAGAGAGAGGGAGAGACAGAGAGAGAGAGGAGAGAGAGAGAGAGCGAGAAAGAGAGAGAGAGAACGAATAGACAAATGAAACTGAAAAACAGAAAAGGTGAAAAAACTAGAAACTAATGATAATAAAAAGAATAGCCATGAAAGCAAATAAAACAAATAACAATAAGAACATACAAGAAAAGAAAGGCAAACATCTTTCAGAAACACAATAAGGATCAATACTTCTTTTTAAGTTTTTGTTTGGATTGTCTATTTGTTTGTTTGTTTCGGTTTATTTTTTCAGTCTGTATTGTGTCCAGTCACAATTTCACTATCAGCTGTCTGTTGTTGGTTTTTTGTTTTGTTTTGTTTTTCTGAAGGGGAAGAAGGGGCAGTGGCACTTAAAATATTTGTGCGACTATTTCCCAACACTTCAACTTGTGCCTGTTATTGCTGCAGTTGCAGTATTTAGATGTTTCGGTGTACTTTGCATTATGTCCCCTCCGCTGAATGACTGACTACACGGAAGAAAGTTTCCGTACAGTGTTCTGCTAATTTCGGTTTGCAGTTTGTTTATAGTTTTATGTTTTTTTGCTGCTATATTCAGTGCTGAACACCTTGCTGGAGATTAATGGCATGTACCCTTTTACCATCATGAATGATCTGTGTCGTAAGATTTATCTTTATTTGGCTGAGAACGAATGTCGTGAAATTGTTGTTGTGTTGTGCTATGTTGACCTCAAAATTCCCCAGCCTTGGCAGAACTTTATATACGATTGAGGTTTAAACCATAGAACTATGCGAGTGCTAGAGACTGGAAAGCAAATGTCACAGTTTGTGTTGTACTTTCAGAAGTATGATCGAGTTTGCTAATTAAGAGTAGTGGTCCGTGTTTGAGTGAATCCAATTTCACCGTTTCGCGTTTGCGTTTAGCTTTATTTTGGGCCTACACTAACACTTCATATAGCCCCCGTTGTTTCCGTTTCGCTTTTTTTTTTTTTTCTCCCAAAACAACATCACAGTTACATTCCATGTAGTAACATCACAAATCTCACGTGACGGAAGATTTGAAAACTGTTTTAAACAGTTATGGCAAATGCTATAAAGGAAGACATAGTTTGTTTTTTTTATGTGTTTTTGATTTGGGTGGTTCAACTGGTTGTTGTTGATGATGATGTTTATGATAAGTGGGCCCTTTACATTCTGTCTGGGACTTGAGATTCAACCAGACTTTTAGGTCTTATGATGATAAACAAGTCCCACCCCCTGCACCACCGCCACCCAAAACACACACACACACACACACACACACACACACACACACACACACACACAAAATCCAAAACAAAACAACAACAACAACAAACAAAGAAACAATCAAAGTGAGATTTCAGACTTTTCTGCTGTGGTGCTGTTTTCAAATCTTCTGTTGCTTGACATTTGTATTATGGAATCATCCATTTTCCTGTTAAGCATGTTTGTAACTGTGTAATGCTGTTTTCAGTACTAGAAAGTTGCAGCAGTGTGGTTCAGACTTTACATCATTCCAGACAATAGTAACAAGTGTGACTCAGTCATGGCTCACTTTTGTTACTTGGATAATTAAAGACGTGATCATGTTGCGCCACTGTTATTTGTGTCTTTCTATTGTTTGTTTGTCGTTTCGTTTTTCATTTTATTTTGTTTGTCTGTTTGTTTGTTTTTTGTGTGTTTGATATTTGTTGATGTACTGAACCTCAAGAATGACCTAAAAAAACATTTTGGCGTTTAGTATCAGTTTGCTTCAGCTTCTTTTTTTTTTTTTTTTAATATAATTGTCCATTTTTCCATCCCTGTGTGTTGCTACTGTGAGTATGTTGTTTTTGATACATAGTTTTAATGTAAATTCTACTCATCTGGAGAAAGATTACTTCTAGCAAAGACTAAGAGACCTGTCATTATCAGTTCAAACTCTCTCTCTCTCTCTCTCTCTTCTCTCTCTCTCTCTCTCTCTCTCTCTCTCTCTCTCTCTCTCTCTCTCTGTCAAAACAAACAAAACAATGAACAAAATGATTACACTACAGTTTACAGTTAACAGTTTGTAAATATTAAGAATTATCAGAAATGTTAATCCTGCACAGTTTTGCTTCCTGGAAAAAGTATATAACAGGACAAACTTTCCTGCATTGAATTGAGAAAATCAATTTTATGTAATGTTCTGATGTAGGAAAACTATTTTAGGACTCACATACACATGATAAACAGCTTGACCAGAGGATAAAATGGAAACTTAATTAACCAAGCATCAATTATGACACATGATAAACAGCTTGACCAGAGGATAAAATGGAAACTTAATCAACCAAGCATCAATTATGACACATGATAAACAGTGTGACTGTATGAAATGGAAACAAAATCAACATGCCAAAAGAAGACAGATGAAGAACACAAAAGTAGAATTAGAATGCATACTTCAACAAGACGGGCATCTGTCTTGTTTTGTTATGTTAAATATGCGTTATAATTCTATTTTTGTGTTCTTCTGGTTCATTCTTGATATAAGTCAAATCACAGTGCACATTCTCATCATTCACTCAAACATCCACCACTCACAATGACAATATAGAAAATGAAAAATGAAAAGTATATATATATATATATATATATATATATATATATATTGTAGATAAACCAAAGAAACAAGACAACAAACTAGAGTTTTGAGCCCAGTACTTCGGCCAGTGGCCTTCCTCGGGGGACTGTTTATTCAGGAATGAACACACACATCAAACATTTTTGAATGAAAACTGTTCACAGAATAATCCAATCTTTTTTCTTTTCAACAACACGAGACGCCAGCCCGTTCCGCCCTCCCCCACCCCAATCCCAACGCCGGACACTAAATCTCATTCCTCCACCCCAGCGTGCCCCACCCACATGAACACAACCGCACTCGCACGCACACACACATATATACAACATTAAACAAACACAAACACTCATTATATATGCACACACGCACGTACGTACAAAAATGGTACACGCACACATACGTACACACACACAAACTACACTACTTTAAATTCGAACAGCTACGAAGTAAACAAACTTACACATTATTATTCTAAGTGGTAGTATAGGTGAGCCTTTATAAATGACACTAATATTATGTAATAATTGTAGCAAAGATATAGAACAAAGATATATAACACACACAAACAAAGAGAGAGAAACAGTGGTGTTCAGATTTGCAGTATTTCCGGAACTTGGCTTAGAACTCAAAATGAGTCGAATATATCATTTCGGTTTCATAGAATTTTGGACTTGTTTTTTTTGTTTAAAGATATGTTTATCGTAGTAGCGCTGATTTGTTTTTTGTTTAAGATATTTATCGTAGTAGAGATCAGCGCATGAGGATGCTAAGCACTTTAACAATTCCCTTGTAACTTTTCAGCTTCCAGCTTGTTGTTTATTGTTACTGTTGTTGTTGTTGTTGTAAGTCTGTAGATCTGGTATATGTGGTTGACTGTAATTTAAAGTATTTGGCTGTGTATTCCATTAAGAAATGGTAATTTGCTCTATGTATGCATTTAGTGAATTTCCAGAATCGTGTTCATTTATTACACGTGATCTCCTGGAAACTAGACGTATGAGAATAGAATTGGAATGACTATGTAATGTAATAAACAAGACAGGTTGAAATTTTGGGCCAACTGGCCTTTGTCCATCATACACAAAATACAGCAAAGAAACAAATACTTGTAGGATTGAAAGATGGAGAAAATGATTGATATGAAATGGTCGTGTCACCATCAAATGTTTGTGTGTTGTGGTAACTGGAAAGCAGGGAAAGAAATAGGGTGAATTAAACAGAAAGAAAGTGAGATGAATTCTACAATGTAAAAGTGATCGTTCCATAGTAATGCTGTTTTTGTCCTGAGGAGAGTGTAAGGCTGACATACAGTAGAAATCAACATATAAAACTATTGGTCTCATTATCAACCATGTTATCTAGCTGAGTGTCAACACATTTGTTTCAACTGAAGAACTTAAGATGAGAAAATAAATTTCACGGTCTTATTACACACACACACACACACACACCACACACACACACACACACAACACACACACACACACACACACACACACACACAACACCAATATATATATATATAGCAATAAACCAAAAAACAAGACAACAAACTAGAATTTTGAGCCTGGTACTTCGGCCTGCTGTGTATGGCCTTCCTCATGGGACTGTTTATTCCGGAGAATGAACACATAAATCAAAATTTTTTGAACGAAAACTGTTCACAGAGTAATCCAATCTTTTTTTTTTTCTTTTCAACCACACAAGCTATTTGTCCCATATATGTATGTATGTATATAATGTATAGACTAATATAGTTGTGTATTTTTCAGTGGCAGTTTGTTGGGAAGTAAGTGCCATATAGACGGTGACTGATGTCAGAAAGGGCCAGTTCATCTTCAACAACAGCTCCTCGCCCCCAGAGGTCACCATCACCGCTAGACAGCTTTGTCTTTCTGGATGAGGTGGATGTTGCAGAACAGGCCAGGATCGAGAAACTACTGAACCGCAATTTGGATTGTAAGTCAGTTGGCTTGTTTGTCTGGCATTTTCCCACCCCTCCCTTTCCAAGCGCTGTTTTCTGACAGGTGTATTGTTTGGTCCATGCTGTGCAAGCACTATACTGCAGCGCAGTCTGCAATCTGTCTTCCGTGGGTGTGCATGCTGGATGTGGTTATGTTTCCATAAGACTGAACGCTGTCATGGATTACATGGTGTTTGACATGCATTGTTACGTTCTGTGTGTGCGTACGTGATGGGGGCGCAGGCAACGGCAGGTGTGCGTATGTTGACCAGGGAAATGGGAAAAACTTGCTCCACTGCAGGCAGTACCCATCCAGGCCCAAACTCTGACCTTCTGGTTGGAGGTCTGATGTTTTCACCACCTTGTCAGATGTGCCCATCAAGAATGTAACACTGTTAGTATTAACTCTTTGGAGACGTGCCTTAAAGTGGCTGCTGAAACTGTTGAGACGCACAGTTTTTGGTACTTTTAAAAATATTATGGAGAATAATTAACGATAGTAAACCTACCATGTTATATATGTTTAAAAAGGTCATTATGTTTACTTTGTAACTGTGCAGACCGCTTGTTTATGTACGCTTTCATTTTTTTCTTGTTTACCATTGAAAAAGGCATGCAAATAGCTAAAAAACAAAGTTCCAGATGTACGCACACATGACTTATCAAACTACTGTTCGTAATTCATTGAATATCCATGTCACAAAACTGCACTGAATATGTCACAGGATATACATTTTTCACTGGAAGACACTGAGTTCTGCTTTTATGAATATTTTGTCCCAAAAATGATTATATACAGGCGTAGAGTCCTTTGACTCTGAAATTCCTTTGTTTGGGGTGCCACGAAAACAAGCCAAAAATAGATTTAGAACAGTCTGTTACGGTCGAAGGGAAAGAAATCTACTTAGAAAAATGGTTAAACTGTGCTTTCAACATAATCTCCCTTACTATATTATGCAAATTGTATCGGTAAAAAAATCATAACATCCTGCAGCTTCGGCTGCGGAGCTTCACAGGCAAGAGACTGAGCTCGGCAGCTCAGGCTGTGGAGCATCGCCAACGAGTTAACCTTTTTACTTCTTATCGTCAGATTATGGGCGCGAATGCATCATTATGTGTACTTAATTTTCTTTTCTTTTTTTTCCTGTTGAAGTATTTTGTATGTTTTGAAATGGGTTATGGCCCTGATATGGCTGTGTGCAGTCAGCTAGGCTTTAAACAACAATAACAGTAATAACCCTGTCTGGCCCTGATATGGCTGTGTGCAGTCAGCTAGGCTTTAAACAACAATAACAGTCATAACCCTGTCTGGCCCTGATATGGCTTTATGCAGTCAGCTAGGCTTTAAACAACAATAACAGTAATAACCCTGTCTGGCCCTGATATGGCTGTGTGCAGTCAGCTAGGCTTTAAACAACAATAACAGTAATAACCCTGTCTGGCCCTGATATGGCTGTGTGCAGTCAGCTAGGCTTTAAACAACAATAACAGTAATAACCCTGTCTGGCCCTGATATGGCTTTATGCGGTCAGCTAGGCTTTAAACAACAATAACAGTAATAACCCTGTCTGGCCCTGATATGGCTTTATGCAGTCAGCTAGGCTTTAAACAACAATAACAGTAATAACCCTGTCTGGCCCTGATATGGCTTTATGCAGTCAGCTAGGCTTTAAACAACAATAATAGTCATAACCCTGTCTGGCCCTGATATGGCTGTGTGCAGTCAGCTAGGCTTTAAACAACAATAACAGTAATAACCCTGTCTGGCCCTGATATGGCTTTATGCAGTCAGCTAGGCTTTAAACAACAATAACAGTCATAACCCTGTCTGGCCCTGATATGGCTTTATGCAGTCAGCTAGGCTTTAAACAACAATAACAGTCATAACCCTGTCTGGCCCTGATATGGCTTTATGCAGTCAGCTAGGCTTTAAACAACAATAACAGTCATAACCCTGTCTGGCCCTGATATGGCATTATGCAGTCAGCTAGGCTTTAAACAACAATAACAGTAATAACCCTGTCTGGCCCTGATATGGCTTTATGCAGTCAGCTAGGCTTTAAACAACAATAATAGTCATAACCCTGTCTGGCCCTGATATGGCTGTGTGCAGTCAGCTAGGCTTTAAACAACAATAACAGTAATAACCCTGTCTGGCCCTGATATGGCTTTATGCAGTCAGCTAGGCTTTAAACAACAATAACAGTCATAACCCTGTCTGGCCCTGATATGGCTTTATGCAGTCAGCTAGGCTTTAGTTTAAACAACAATAACAGTCATAACCCTGTCTGGCCCTGATATGGCTTTATGCAGTCAGCTAGGCTTTAAACAACAATAACAGTAATAACCCTGTCTGGCCCTGATATGGCTTTATGCAGTCAGCTAGGCTTTAAACAACAATAACAGTCATAACCCTGTCTGGCCCTGATATGGCTTTATGCAGTCAACTAGGCTTTAAACAACAATAACAGTCATAACCCTGTCTGGCCCTGATATGGCTGTGTACAGTCAGCTAGGCTTTAAACAACAATAACAGTAATAACCCTGTCTGGCCCTGATATGGCTGTGTGCAGTCAGCTAGGCTTTAAACAACAATAACAGTCATAACCCTGTCTGGCCCTGATATGGCTGTGTGCAGTCAGCTAGGCTTTAAACAACAATAACAGTAATAACCCTGTCTGGCCCTGATATGGCTTTATGCAGTCAGCTAGGCTTTAAACAACAATAACAGTCATAACCCTGTCTGGCCCTGATATGGCTTTATGCAGTCAGCTAGGCTTTAAACAACAATAACAGTAATAACCCTGTCTGGCCCTGATATGGCTTTATGCAGTCAGCTAGGCTTTAAACAACAATAACAGTCATAACCCTGTCTGGCCCTGATATGGCTTTATGCAGTCAGCTAGGCTTTAAACAACAATAACAGTCATAACCCTGTCTGGCCCTGATATGGCTTTATGCAGTCAGCTAGGCTTTAAACAACAATAACAGTCATAACCCTGTCTGGCCCTGATATGGCTTTATGCAGTCAGCTAGGCTTTAAACAACAATAACAGTCATAACCCTGTCTGGCCCTGATATGGCTGTGTGCAGTCAGCTAGGCTTTAAACAACAATAACAGTCATAACCCTGTCTGGCCCTGATATGGCTGTGTGCAGTCAGCTAGGCTTTAAACAACAATAACAGTAATAACCCTGTCTGGCCCTGATATGGCTTTATGCAGTCAGCTAGGCTTTAAACAACAATAACAGTAATAACCCTGTCTGGCCCTGATATGGCTTTGTGCAGTCAGCTAGGCTTTAAACAACAATAACAGTCATAACCCTGTCTGGCCCTGATATGGCTTTATGCAGTCAGCTAGGCTTTAAACAACAATAACAGTAATAACCCTGTCTGGCCCTGATATGGCTTTGTGCAGTCAGCTAGGCTTTAAACAACAATAACAGTCATAACCCTGTCTGGCCCTGATATGGCTGTGTGCAGTCAGCTAGGCTTTAAACAACAATAACAGTAATAACCCTGTCTGGTCCTGATATGGCTGTGTGCAGTCAGCTAGGCTTTAAACAACAATAACAGTCATAACCCTGTCTGGCCCTGATATGGCTGTGTGCAGTCAGCTAGGCTTTAAACAACAATAACAGTAATAACCCTGTCTGGCCCTGATATGGCTGTGTACAGTCAGCTAGGCTTTAAACAACAATAACAGTAATAACCCTGTCTGGCCCTGATATGGCTGTGTGCAGTCAGCTAGGCTTTAAACAACAATAACAGTAATAACCCTGTCTGGCCCTGATATGGCTGTGTGCAGTCAGCTAGGCTTTAAACAACAATAACAGTAATAACCCTGTCTGGTCCTGATATGGCTGTGTGCAGTCAGCTAGGCTTTAAACAACAATAACAGTAATAACCCTGTCTGGCCCTGATATGGCTTTATGCAGTCAGCTAGGCTTTAAACAACAATAACAGTCATAACCCTGTCTGGCCCTGATATGGCTTTATGCAGTCAGCTAGGCTTTAAACAACAATAACAGTCATAACCCTGTCTGGCCCTGATATGGCTGTGTGCAGTCAGCTAGGCTTTAAACAACAATAACAGTCATAACCCTGTCTGGCCCTGATATGGCTTTATGCAGTCAGCTAGGCTTTAAACAACAATAACAGTCATAACCCTGTCTGGCCCTGATATGGCTTTATGCAGTCAGCTAGGCTTTAAACAACAATAATAGTCATAACCCTGTCTGGCCCTGATATGGCTTTATGCAGTCAGCTAGGCTTTAAACAAAAATAACAGTAATAACCTTGTCTACCAGTTTTCAACACTTACATAATCTGGTATCGCGTTCAAAGTCACAGCTTTAAGTTTAACGCTTCCGCTCCATCATTCTCTCATTCTGTCCATCAGCTTCCTTCACTTGTGGAAAAGTAGGAGTGGCTGTCTTAACCCTTTGACTCCCACACTCTATCCACCAACAGCAAAAACTTAACACTTTGACTCCCTCACCCTATCCACCAGCTTCCTGCAGAAAACTGGTGGATAGGGTGAGGGATTCAAAGGATTAAGTTTTCGCTTTGCTGGCATGGTTGGCAATGCAGGATGCTGGTGGACAGGGTGCGGGAGTCAAAAGGTTAACCGTCTAACGAATGTCTCAGTGTAAAGTCGTATGAATGCAAGATATGATGATAGGTTGATAACAACATTTCAGATTAAAGGAGATTTGAATGATGGTAGGCAGAGCTGTTGTCTGTGATGTCAGGTATGTTTGTGTGTGTGTGTGTGTATGTGTGTGGGTCTTTACTTTGTGGTCCTGGCTGACCACTGACCCAGTGGTTCAGGGTTTGACCCTCAGGCATGCCACAGTATTGTGTGTGTGTGTGCGCGCGTGCATGTGTGTATGTGTGTGTGTGTGTGCGTGTGTGCGTGTGTGTGTGTGTGTGTGTGTGTGTGTGTGTGTGCTCAGCAGGCTGGCTGGATCAGTTGGTAAAGCCATGGAGTCAAAATGTGATGTCTGGAGTTCAATCCCAGCCTACAACATAAACATTGACCTTTCTGCAGCCTGTCTTAATTCTCCAGTCATTCTGCTGCTGTCTGATTAACTAGTGTCTCACAGATTTTGTTGTACCCTCCCTCTCCTCCCCCTCCCCTCCATTATGAGATCTGCCAGCACATAGGGTTTTGTAGTGACTTTTTTCTTTATGGTCACATTCAGATACATTTGAATGTGTTTCATCATCATCATCATATGCCCTGCCGCATGGCGATGGCGATCATGGTCCTCCACATTTATCTATCCCTCGTTACCACAAGCACATCTCCCACCCTCTGTGTCCACAGCCACCCTGCAAGTCCGTCCAATATTTTCTCCCGGGTCTACTGGTGCTTTCTTTCCCTCGAGCTTACCTCTTGTGACCAGGTGCTCTAATTCCCCTTTCCTCATAAAATGGCCTGTAAATGTTGCCTGTCTTTTCCTAATCTTTCTTATTTATGATCTTCTTGTGTCTGCCTCCATCAAGATTGTCTCATTTGTTTTATTTGCTGTCCATGTGAATGTGTTTATATGGCTTTTTATTATTGTGTTTTTTTCAGGGGGATGTGTGGGTGGCAATATGTCTGTAGTTTATGTAAGTTTGTTGTTGTTGTTTGTTTCAGCTGCCTATGAGCTGGCCATTCAAGAAGCAGTGAGACAAAGTCTGTCGTCCTGTTCTGACACTCCTTCCTCACAGGTAACTGATTCACTTTTCACTGAATTACTGACCTCCCCACTTACTGGATCAATTTGTTTGACACATTGCAGTATTACCAGCATCCCTGTCAAATGCTACAACAGGTGATCAGTTAGTTTCACTCTTTACGATGTTGACAACATCCCATTAACTGTCGCAACATGAGGTTGGCACTTTCATGGCGAACATGGCCCTCCATACAAGTCTATCCCTTGTTGCTGCAAGTACCTCTCGTACCCTCTCTATCCTCAACCATTCTGCAAAACTGATATTTCCTCCCTGGTTCTACCTGGTGCTATTTTTCCCTCCAGCTTTCCTGTTGTGACTAGGTGCTCTAATTTCTTTTGCATTATAAAGTGTCCTATAAATGTTGCTTGTTGTTTTCCTAACCACCTTTATAAATGATCTTCTTGTGTCTGCCTCCATCATGACTGTCTCGTTTGTTTTCTTTGCTGTCCATGGAGCTCTCAACATTCTTCTTAGGAACGCCGTTTCAGTTGCCTCAGTCTTGATCTGATTTGCGTGTTGACTGTCCACGCCTCACAACCGTGCAACAGTATCGGTTCTACGTAACACTGTAGAACTCTCTTCCTGATGTTAATTGACAGCGCTTAGTAAATGGTTAAAGGGAAGTAAGTGCTGCTTGATTGGCCTGCAGTTTTGGAGTTATTGTTTGTTTTTTGTTGTTGTTTTTTCATTGTTTGTTTATTGTTGTTGTTGTTTTTTTGTTTCCCTGTCTCATTCCCTATACCACTTTAATGGCCACAGAACCTGGAACAAGTTTTCACAGGTCAGATGCTGTGATGATGATGACAGGGTGGGTGTGGGGTGATCATCCTGATGCTATAGAGTTGTGTGTAGGATTGTGACTGGGCGACCAGGCTACACATGGCTCTGTAGTCGGCTGGGCTACGAGCAGTATAAAATTGAACACACCACGCTTTTCTTTTGTTATGTATTTTGACATCAACCTGGCCTGAGAGATACAGGTCAAAGTAGTTACTACAGACAATTCAGAAACAGCAGCCTGGCTGCTATGACTTTTGGGTCGGCCCTCATATCACCAGTTGGGTGCTTATGGGTCATGTATGTTACAGTATGAAAATGAAAAGCATTCTTACCAACAAAGAAATTTGAGCACCTGGTCACAACAGAAAATTTGGAGAGAAAAAGAGCGCAAGGTCGACCTAGGGAGAAAATATTGGACGGACTTGCAGAGTGGATGAAGACAAAAAGGGTGGGAGATGTACTTGTAGTGACGAGGGATAGATTTGTATAGAGAGTCATGATTGCCAACACCATGCGGCAGGGCACATGATAATGATATTATAATATACAATATTATAATACACAAGCTACAATATACATAATATACAGTGTATACACTCTTGTTGTTGCTCATTTCCACTGTCAACTTCAGGGCTCTCTGGGAAAGCATTACACCTTTTGTGAGCAGCCACACCTGGGTGGGTGTGTGTGTGTGTGTGTGTGTGTGTGTGTGTGTGTGTGTCTTATTTATTTGCGTGTGTGTGTATGTGTGTGTGTGTTTTATTGTGTGTGTTTGTGTGTGTGTGTGTGTGTGTGTGTGTGTTTGTCTTATTGATTTGCATATGTGTATGTCTTATTTATTTATATGTGTGTGTGTATGTATATACGTGTGTTTATCTCTTATTTATTTATATATGTGTGTTTATGTCTTATTTTTTACTTTTAGTCATTTTCCTTTTTTTGTGAATGTGTTTTCTAAGATATGAAGTTTTGTTTCTAGAGAAGAATGGGGAGGCAGGAATGTCAGTGAAGTTGTCATTGGCACACTGTTTCAGACTGACTGTGGCGTTGACACCAGCAGTGACATGGCGTCGCCGACAGGCGGAAACATTGTGTCTGTCCAAGACACTGATCACAATAATCTGATCCACTTTGAGGAAGCGGCACCCTCTGCTGTGAATAACGCCGACTCTAAAGACGCGTCGAGATCCCATCCCACTGACGCGAGTGCCACTGATGTGTACTCTCACTCGCGTTCAAACGGCTTGCCAGATGTCGGTACCATAGATCTCAACGACGCCGACGATGAAGACGACGCTCATCCAAGGTCGCGGAAAGGTCAGTATCAGCGCCAGCAGCAAGCATGGGGGTCAGAGCGACGGCCGAGTTTGGACAGAATGAACGGTGAGATGTCGGAGAGACGTCCTAGTCTGGAGAGAGCGTACTACCCTGCCTCAGAGAGGCGGCCCAGCTTGGATCGTATGGACCAATATCAGCAATCCTTAGATCGCCCTTACGACTACAGGTCGGAACGCAGACCGTCACTGGATCGGATGAACAGCCGATCAGAACGCAGACCGTCGCTGGATCGGATGAACAGCCAATCAGAACGCAGACCATCGCTGGATCGTATGAACAGCCTGGAAGGAAGAGGTGGTCAGCGGTCCGAGCGCCGGCCGTCTCTGGAACGTGTCCAGCAGTTTGGGCGGCCCAGCATGGATCGCATGCAGAGCGCGGAGGAATGCGTACAGAGCATCAACAAGAAAGGGGAGTCGACAGGCTCGGCGCAAGGCATCAACACTTTACGGCCCTGGCCTCTGAACGAGATGGGGGTCCCTACCAACTGGGACATGAACCAGCTTCCGGGTGATGGTATGTATGGACATATGTTTGTGTGTAACTAAAAGTGTGGTGTGTGTGTGTGTGTGTGCGTGCGTGTGTGTGCGTGCGTGCGAGCGTGTTGTGTGTGTGCATGCGTGTATGTGTCGTGCATGCATGCGTGTGTTTGTGCGTGCGTGTGCGCGTGTGTGTGTGCGCATGCACATGTGTTGTGTGTGTGTTCCCATGTTCATTTGTTTTGCTGATATATTTTATGTTTTGTATTTTGTTTTGTTTTTCACACTGGTCGATTCTTTGGATAGAGCTGTAGACTCAAGATCTGATATTTCCAGTTAATCCACCCCCAGCCTTCCACTTTAAAGCCTGGCCTGTTGGCTGCACATGTGAAGATTTCCATCATTGTGGCGGTGTCAGCTAAGTGTTTAATAGGTCCACTGGCCTGTTGGCTGCACATGTGAAGATTTCCATCATTGTGGCGGTGTCAGCTAAGTGTTTAATAGGTCCACTGGCCTGTTGGCTGCACATGTGAAGATTTCCATCATTGTGGCGGTGTCAGCTAAGTGTTTAATAGGTCCACTGGCCTGTTGGCTGCACATGTGAAGACTTCCATCATTGTGGCGGTGTCAGCTAAGTGTTTAATAGGTCCACTGGCCTGTTGGCTGCACATGTGAAAAATTTCCATCATTGTGGCGGTGTCAGCTAAGTGTTTAATAGGTCCACTGGCCTGTTGGCTGCACATGTGAAGATTTCCATCATTGTAGCGGTGTCAGCTAAGTGTTTAATAGGTCCACTGGCCTGTTGGCTGCACATGTGAAGATTTCCATCATTGTGGCGGTGTCAGCTAAGTGTTTAATAGGTCCACTGGCCTGTTGGCTGCACATGTGTAGATTTCCATCATTGTGGCGGTGTCATCTAAGTGTTTAATAGGTCCACTGGCCTGTTGGCTGCACATGTGAAGATTTCCATCATTGTGGCGGTGTCAGCTAAGTGTTTAATAGGTCCACTGGCCTGTTGGCTGCACATGTGAAGATTTCCATCATTGTGGCGGTGTCAGCTAAGTGTTTAATAGGTCCACTGGCCTGTTGGCTGCACATGTGAAGATTTCCATCATTGTGGCGGTGTCAGCTAAGTGTTTAATAGGTCCACTGGCCTGTTGGCTGCACATGTGAAGATTTCCATCATTGTGGCGGTGTCAGCTAAGTGTTTAATAGGTCCACTGGCCTGTTGGCTGCACATGTGAAGACTTCCATCATTGTGGCGGTGTCAGCTAAGTGTTTAATAGGTCCACTGGCCTGTTGGCTGCACATGTGAAAATTTCCATCATTGTGGCGGTGTCAGCTAAGTGTTTAATAGGTCCACTGGCCTGTTGGCTGCACATGTGAAGATTTCCATCATTGTAGCGGTGTCAGCTAAGTGTTTAATAGGTCCACTGGCCTGTTGGCTGCACATGTGAAGATTTCCATCATTGTGGCGGTGTCAGCTAAGTGTTTAATAGGTCCACTGGCCTGTTGGCTGCACATGTGTAGATTTCCATCATTGTGGCGGTGTCATCTAAGTGTTTAATAGGTCCACTGGCCTGTTGGCTGCACATGTGAAGATTTCCATCATTGTGGCGGTGTCAGCTAAGTGTTTAATAGGTCCACTGGCCTGTTGGCTGCACATGTGAAGATTTCCATCATTGTGGCGGTGTCAGCTAAGTGTTTAATAGGTCCACTGGCCTGTTGGCTGCACATGTGAAGATTTCCATCATTGTGGCGGTGTCAGCTAAGTGTTTAATAGGTCCACTGGCCTGTTGGCTGCACATGTGAAGATTTCCATCATTTGGTGTCAGCAAGTGTATAGTCCACTGCTTTGCTCAATGTGAGATTTCCTCATTGTGTTCACTAAGTTTTAATAGGTCCACTGGCCTGTTGGCTGCACATGTGAAGATTTCCATCATTGTGGCGGTGTCAGCTAAGTGTTTAATAGGTCCACTGGCCTGTTGGCTGCACATGTGAAGATTTCCGTCATTGTAGTGGTGTCAGCTAAGTGTTTAATAGGTCCACTGTCCTGTTGGCTGCACATGTGAAGATTTCCATCATTGTGGCGGTGTCAGCTAAGTGTTTAATAGGTCCACTGCCTGTTGGCTGCACATGTGAAGATTTCCATCATTGTGGCGGTGTCAGCTAAGTGTTTAATAGGTCCACTGGCCTGTTGGCTGCACATGTGAAGATTTCCATCATTGTGGCGGTGTCAGCTAAGTGTTTAATAGGTCCACTGGCCTGTTGGCTGCACATGTGAAGATTTCCATCATTGTGGCGGTGTCAGCTAAGTGTTTAATAGGTCCACTGCCTGTTGGCTGCACATGTGAAGATTTCCATCATTGTGGCGGTGTCAGCTAAGTGTTTAATAGGTCCACTGCCTGTTGCTGCACATGTGAAATTTCCATCATTGTGGCGGTGTCAGCTAAGTGTTTATAGTCCATGCCTGTTGGCTGCACATGTAAGATTTCCATCATTGTGGCGGTGTCAGCTAAGTGTTTAATAGGTCCACTGGCCTGTTGGCTGCACATGTGAAGTTTCCATCATTGTGCGGTGTCAGCTAAGTGTTTAATAGTCCACTGGCCTGTTGGCTGCACATGTGAAGATTTCCATCATTGTGGGGTGTCAGCTAAGTGTTTAATAGGTCCACTGGCCTGTTGGCTGCACATGTGAAGATTTCCATCATTGTGGCGGTGTCAGCTAGTGTTTAATAGGTCCACTGGCCTGTTGGCTGCAATGTGAAGATTTCCATCATTGTGGCGGTGTCAGCTAAGTGTTTAATAGGTCCACTGGCTGTTGCTGCACATGTGTAAGATTTCCATACATTGTGGAGGTGCAGCTACAGTGTTTAATAGTCACTGGACTGTTGGTGGCAGCACTGTGAGATTTCCGATCATTGTGCTTGGTGTCAGCTAACGTGTTAGTAATAGGTCCACTGGTCCTGTTGTAGCACTATGTGAAGATTTAGCATTGTGGCGGTGTCAGCTAAGTCGTTTAATGTCCACTGTACACTGTTTGCTGCAAGTGTGAGACTGTCCTGCATGTAGCTGTTCAGTTCTGTAAGGGTTTAATGGTCCACTGCTGTTGGCTGCAATGTGTAACACTGTTCATGTTCTGTGAGGTGATGCAGCTGACTGCTGTTACATGTTACATGTTCTGTGAAGGTGAAGCGAATTCGTCATTGTGAAGCGTGTGTCACATGTTTAATAGGTCGACTGGCTGTGAGCGCACATGTGAAATTTCATGTCTGTGAAGGGGTGAGCTGCACTGCTGTACACTGTTACATGTCACTGTGAAGGGTTGAGCTGCACATGCTGTAACATGTTACATTTCTGTGAAGGTGTGAGCTTACTGCTGTAACTGTTACATGTCTGTGAAGGTGTGAGCTGCACATGCTGTAACACTGTTACATGTTCTGTGAGGGTGGCTGACTGCTGTACACTGTTACTGTTTGTGAAGGATGAGCTGTACTGCTGTAACACATGTTAAGTTTCTGTGAAGGGTGTAGCTGATGTGTTTAACATGGTTCCACTGTCCTGTAGGTGACATGTGAAGTTACATGTTCATTGTGGCGAGTGTCAGCTAAGTGTTATAGGTTGAGCTGTGGCACGATGCTTGTACACTGTTAAGTGTTTAGTGAAGGCTGTTGGCTGCCATGTGAAGATGTTCATCATCTGTGGCGGTGTAGCGTAGTGTTTAATAGGTCACTGTCCTGTTGGCATGCAGTGTGAAGATTTCCATCATTGTGACAGTGTCAGCTAAGTGTTTAATAGGCACCCTGTAACCTGTTGACTGTCATGTGAAGGATTCCAGCATTGTGGCGGTGTCACTTAAGTGTTTTAATAGGTCCTGGCTGCACTTGCTGCACAGACATTCCATTTCGATGTTCAGTAAGGTTTAGATGCATGGCCTGTGTAACACATGTAATGTTCGTAAGTGGGTGGAGCAGCTGGTTCAATGCATGTAACCTGTTGGCTAGCATGATCTGTGAAGGTATGTTCGCATATGTGTGGACATGTCAGCTGTGTTTGAAGGCATTGTTGAGCTGCACATGCTGTAACACTGTTACATGTTCTGTGAAGGGGATGAGCGGCACTGCTGTAACACTGTTACATGTTCTGTGAAGGGGATGAGCGGCACCGCTGTAACACTGTTAGTGTTACATGTTCTGTGAAGGGTTGTGACCTGTACTGCTGTAACACTGTTACATGTTCTGTGAAGGGGATGAGCTGTACTGCTGTAACACTGTTACATGTTCTGTGAAGGGGATGAGCGGCACCGCTGTAACACTGTTACATGTTACATGTATATGATGTGCTCTCTGTGGTTTTCCATTGGTTTTATTCTTGCTTTTATTGCTTTTATTCTTTCTCCCCATTTGTGGCCATGCGTGTGTGTGTGTGCGTGTGTGTGCGTGCATGCGTGTGTGCGTGTGTGTCTTTTCGGCGCTTGGATTTGATTTTGTCGAGATTTTGCGCTATATAAATATTGTAATTATTATGTATGCATGTGCGTACGTATGTATGTATGTATGTATGTATGTATGTATACGCTTAGATTTATGTATGTATGTATGTATGCATGTATACGCTCAGCTTAGATTTATGTATGTAAGTATGTAAGCATGTATGTATGCATGTATACGCTCATATGTATGTAGGTATGTATGCATGTATACGCTCAGCGCTTAGATTTGATTTTATCAAGATTTTGCGCTATATAAATAAAATATATTATTATTATGTTCTGTGAAGGGGATGAGCTGTACTGCTGTAACACTGTTACATGTTCTGTGAAGGGGATGAGCTGTACTGCTGTAACACTGTTACATGTTCTGTGAAGGGGATGAGCTGTACTGCTGTAACACTGTTACATGTTCTGTGAAGGGGATGAGCTGTACTGCTGTAACACTGTTACATATTCTGTGAAGGGGATGAGCTGTACTGCTGTAACACTGTTACATGTTCTGTGAAGGGTTGTGAGCTGCACTGCTGTAACACTGTTAAATGTTCTGTGAAGGGTTGTGAGCTGCACTGCTGTAACACTGTTACATGTTCTGTGAAGGGGATGAGCTGCACTGCTGTAACACTGTTACATGTTCTGTGAAGGGGACGAGCTGCACCACTGTAACACTGTTACATGTTCTGTGAAGGGGATGAGCTGTACCGCTGTAACACTGTTACATGTTCTGTGAAGGGTTGTGAGCTGCACTGCTGTAACACTGTTACATGTTCTGTGAAGGGGATGAGCTGCACCACTGTAACACTGTTACATGTTCTGTGAAGGGGATGAGCTGTACCGCTGTAACACTGTTACATGTTCTGTGAAGGGGATGAGCTGTACTGCTGTAACACTGTTACATGTTCTGTGAAGGGGATGAGCTGTACTGTTGTAACACTGTTACATGTTCTGTGAAGGGGACGAGCTGTACTGTCTGGTGGCGCTGTCTCCCATGGACCGGGAGTACTCGGCCATCACGGTGGACTTTGAGGAGGCGGGCCTGAAGGTGGTGAGTGTGGAACGTCTGCAGAACAGCATGCTGTTGGAGAGGTTCAACGTGGAGAAGGAACACCTGCTAAAACTCAGACCGGCAGGTACTGCACAGACTTGTCTCCCTTTGTATTCACACTTCTTTGTCGTTCACTCTTCACCTGCCATGGAATTGGACATGAAAACCTGTTTGCACAGTAATTTTGATAAAAGAAAATGGGTGTTGATGAAAACAAGATACTCGGTTAAATTCTGAACTGGCATTGGTGAAAATTATTGTCCATTCATTTTCCTTGCAGACTTTTTTTGCTATGTTATTTCAGAACTTAGTCCAGAATATTTAGCAAAAGCGTCAACTCGGTTCAGCTGTTTGGGTCAAGAGTACAAACTTGGAGACTGATTTTCCTTACCTTCTTAACCCTTTGACTCCCGCACCCTATGCACCGACAGCAGAAACTTAACCCTTTGATTCCCCACCCTACCCACCCGCTTCCTGCAGAAAGCTGGTGGATAGGGTGAGAGAATCAAAGGGTTAAGTTTTGGCTTTGCTAGCATGGTTAGCAATGCAGGGTGCTGGTGGACAGGGCGCGGGAGTCAAAGGGTTAATCCAGAAGAATAACCAGACTGCAGTTTATGTTATTCCCATCAAGTCTTTGCTGTAATTCTCCCTGAACAGCAGCTAAATTCATGAGTTCAGGACATTTTGTGCTGCTCACAAATACATTCAGGCGAGGTGTTGTCACTTTGCTTGCTTTCATAGGTATTCACACACTAGCATGGCCAATAGAATTTCTTCAAAAATACACTTCTAGCTGATGTTATGGGTTTCCTGCTTATCATAGATTCAAGGAAACCTTGACGGGTCTAAAAGCATCAAGTTTATGATTCCTGAACACAGTAAAACCTTTCATGAGATTGAGATATGTGACTGATGTTGCCGAACGACATTTGTGGCAGTGACAAGAGGTGTGATTTATCAGCTGTTCCAGAATGGCTGACGTTGCAGTCTAAAGGTCACAAAAACAGAAGCGGTTGTATATCGTAAGCCAAGCATCGTTACAGTCAAATCACAACACAATACGCTTCAACATACACACAAGTCAACAGTTTTTTGTTTTTTTTTACAAAGGCTGTACACGTATTGTCATTTTATAAAAAATACAGGTTAAGTTAAAGACAGAACAAGTATATTCTTATGTTGCAAATATGTAAGAGATTGCATCAAATTTCAGGAGAAAAATGGGAACACCATAAAAATTACATCGTGATAAGAATGTCATAAATACTATACAGAGGGGTGAACTAAAATACAGAGATGATTAAAATGGATTGGATTTTCAGACTTACAGCTGAGTGAGCATTAAATGGATTGGATTTTCAGATTTTGAGCTCAATGAGCAATAACTGGATTTTGTTTTATGATTTTGAGCTAAACAAGCAATAAATGGATTTTATTTTCTGATTCTGAGCTGAACAAGCAATAAATGGATTAGATTTTCAGACTTTGAGCAACGTGAACAATAAACGGCTTTGATTTTCAGACTTTGAGCTAAATGAGCGGTACCTGTACCATGGCACACAGGCCAACCAGCACTGCCTGTGTGAGGAAGGTTTGGACCATCGCCTCAGCTTTCAGGGTTGCTTTGGAAGAGGAATCTACTTCAGGTATTGTGGGACTGTGGTTTTTGTATCCCTTTCTAACTTACTGTATCAAAATAGCCACCCAGACTGGAACTGGGTAGTGGGCTGGGGTGGGCAAAGCAGTGGCACCTGACAGTGGGCAATTTTCCACCGCTTTCTTGAGCAACAGAGTTATTTTGCGCTTAGCAGGTCTCTGACTGTCTGTGAGCTTATTGACATGTGAGATATGGTAATTCTGTTTATTGAGAGGATTTGAATTGAAATCCCTATACAAACTGTGCACAGTTCCCTATACAAACTGTGCACAGTTCACCACACTGATCTCACAGCTTGAGTGTCTGGCCTGAAACAGCCATCCATACAGCTGACTGAAAACTGGGGGAGGTGTCCACATGGATCGAACTCGAACTCTCTGATTGGAAATCCGACATTTACCCTCTTGATTATCACGCAGATGTAAACAGTCTTGGTCTTTTTTTTCAAGGGGGCGCACATGCTGGGTATGTTGGCTTATGAGTGGGAAAAATCTCCACTTTTACCCCCCCCCCCCCCTCTACCCCCAGAGGGTACCCATGTAGGTTCAAACCCAAACCTTCCAGATGGAATAGGAGAATTGTAACCACTGGGCCGTTGTGCCTATCAAAGACACAGAAACTTTTTTACTGTTTAATTGTTTTGGTGCAGTACCATCCTGCCCAGGCCATTGCCATGGGTTTCAATAAGTGGTAAACAGAATGTCTCTTTATCTGTAGGAACCAGAAAAAACACGAAAGAAGAATAAGAACACGTATTCAATACAACAAGACAGGACAGGCACAAATGTTCGGCCAACTGGCCTTTGTCAAGCGTAAGATTACAAACAAACAAACAAATACCAGATACAAAAATTAGGAGAAAAAGACTGAAACTTCCCTGCTGCTGGGTCCAGTGTGAGAAAAGCATTTCTTTACCCACCCAAGGGGTACCCATGTAGGTTCAAACCCAAATCTTCCCAAACCAGGATCCTAACCACTCGGCATCTTTTCTCACACTGCACGAAGCAGCAGGGGAGTTTCAGTCTTTTTCTCCTAATTTTTGTATCTGGTGTGTGTGTGTTTGTGATCTTACACTTGACAAAGGCCAGTTGGCCGAAAATTTGCGCCTGTCTTGTCTTGTTGTATTAAATACGTGCTCTTATTCTTCTTTCATGTTTTTTTCTGGTTCCTGTTTGCTTGAACGCAGGTGGCCAAACTTGTTTTGGGATTTCATTATCTGTACGTTGTTGGGGAGTGAGGTGTTATTGTTGTTGTTATTGTATTTGATAGTGTTATTGTTGTTTGAAGCCCAGCAAACTGCACACAGCCATATCAGAGCTATAACCATCTCAAAATGTACACCATACCTCATTGCAGAAAAAAAGAAAAGAAAGGAAAACTAGGTACACATATCAATTTTCATGTGCACATACATATTTATGACCAGGGGGTTTCATAAAACAAACCTGAAAAGAACTGTAAGGACACTACAAGATATATATGAAAACAGACCTAAATTACCTACAATTGCTTGTGTTGTAAATATATGAAAACAGACCTAAATTACCTACAACTGCTTGTGTTGTAAATATATGAAAACAGACCTAAATTACCTACAATTGCTTGTGTTGTAAATATATGAAAACAGACCTAAATTACCTACAATTGCTTGTGTTGTAAATATATGAAAACAGACCTAAATTACCTACAATTGCTTGTGTTGTAAATATATGAAAACAGACCTAAATTACCTACAATTGCTTGTGTTGTAAATATATGAAAACAGACCTAAATTACCTACAACTGCTTGTGTTGTAAATATATGAAAACAGACCTAAATTACCTACAATTGCTTGTGTTGTAAATATATGAAAACAGACCTAAATTACCTACAACTGCTTGTGTTGTAAATATATGAAAACAGACCTAAATTACCTACAATTGCTTGTGTTGTAAATATATGAAAACAGACCTAAATTACCTACAACTGCTTGTGTTGTAAATATATGAAAACAGACCTAAATTACCTACAACTGCTTGTGTTGTAAATATATGAAAACAGACCTAAATTACCTACAATTGCTTGTGTTGTAAATATATGAAAACAGACCTAAATTACCTACAACTGCTTGTGTTGTAAATATATGAAAACAGACCTAAATTACCTACAACTGTTTGTGTTGTAAATATATGAAAACAGACCTAAATTACCTACAATTGCTTGTGTTGTAAATATATGAAAACAGACCTAAATTACCTACAACTGCTTGTGTTGTAAATATATGAAAACAGACCTAAATTACCTACAACTGCTTGTGTTGTAAATATATGAAAACAGACCTAAATTACCTACAGTTGCTTGTGTTGTAAATATATGAAAACAGACCTAAATTACCTACAATTGCTTGTGTTGTAAATATATGAAAACAGACCTAAATTACCTACAACTGCTTGTGTTGTAAATATATGAAAACAGACCTAAATTACCTACAACTGCTTGTGTTGTAAATATATGAAAACAGACCTAAATTACCTACAATGCTTGTGTTGTAAATATATGAAAACAGACCTAAATTACCTACAACTGTTTGTGTTGTAAATATATGAAAACAGACCTAAATTACCTACAATTGTTGTGTTGTAAATATATGAAAACAGACCTAAATTACCTACAACTGCTTGTGTTGTAAATATATGAAAACAGACCTAAATTACCTACAATTGCTTGTGTTGTAAATATATGAAAACAGACCTAAATTACCTACAATTGCTTGTGTTGTAAATATATGAAAACAGACCTAAATTACCTACAATTGCTTGTGTTGTAAATATATGAAAACAGACCTAAATTACCTACAATGCTTGTGTTGTAAATATATGAAAACAGACCTAAATTACCTACAATTACTTGTGTTGTAAATATATGAAAACAGACCTAAATTACCTACAATTGCTTCTGCACAGTACATTTCCTTAGAGCCAAAAATCTGCTTAATACGTGTACCCACTTATCAAACCTAAAGAGAAAATGTGTCAAGCTTTATAGAACACATACATGTGAATGGATCAGCAAGGCAGAAAATGATAGAAAGAGACGACAGTAAGCAAAGGAGCAAGGCAGAAAGTGACAGAATAGAGGAAATTTCTGGCACAGAATTTCTAGAAGGTTGGAATTATTTCCCAGGGATACTATTTATACTGAAGGAGCCCCCGACATTCCAACAGAGGTGATGAGGTGGTAGACACCTCCACTGTTTTCACAGCCAGTATTATAGTGTGATGGCCATGTGTGTGTGTGCAGTGACAACCCACGTAAGTGCATGCAGTACGCCACCAGTGGCTCCAGCAACCTGGACAGAACCGGCACGCAGCCCATGATTCTGGTCTGCCGCGTCCTGCTGGGAGAGTCCAAGGTCAGGGTCATTGTGCTTTGCCACACACACATACACGTTTGAAAGCTCACCACAAGCATGCATGCGCACGTATGTATGTACATGCTCACGCCCGCACATGCATGCTTGAACACACACATCTTACTCTCCAGCAACCAGAGGATTGTGAGACAACTAACCAGGTAAACTTTTGTAGTTGTGTGGGTCAAACTGGACAACTTACCAGGTAAACTTTTGTAGTTGTGTGGGTCAAACTGGACAACTTACCAGGTAAACTTTTGTAGTTGTGTGGGTCAAAACTGTACTTAATTTTTCTCATTGTTATAATTGTTAATGACTACATCATGTTTCATGGGTCGATAAAGCCGTTGTTGTTGTGTGGTCAAACTGATACGTAATTTCTCATTGTTATAATGTAATGACTACATCATGTTCATGGGTCGATAAAGCCGTTGTTGTGTGGGTCAAACTGATACGTAATTTCTCATTGTTATAATGTAATGACTACATCATGTTCATGGGTCGATAAAGCCGTTGTTGTGTGGGTCAAACTGATACGTAATTTCTCATTGTTATAATGTAATGACTACATCATGTTCATGGGTCGATAAAGCCGTTGTGTGAGTCAAACTGATAGGTAATTTCTCATTGTATAATGTAATGACTACTACATGTTCATAGGTCGATAAAGCCGTTGTTGTGTGTGACTGGTTTAACTCTGTACTGACGAATTCCCTGATAACTTAACCCTTTGACTCTCGCACCTTGCTCACTAGCAGCCTGCGTTGTCAACCATTCTAGCAATTTAAAAACTGAACCCTTTGACTCCCTCACCCTATCCATCAGCTTCCTGCGGAAGCTGGTAGATAGGGTAAGGGAATCAAAGGGTTCAGTTTTTGCAGTTGGTGGACAGAGTGTGGGAGTCAAAGGGTTAAAATAGTGTTGCATCAGTCAGCACCAACTTCAGAGTATACACATTATAGTGAACCCTGATAAATCCAGTGCTCATTGGTGTCCTTAACTTCTGTAGACCCTGTTTATCAACTTATTTCCCTTGATCAGTTCTGCCACCTATGTGTGAATTGTCTTTGGCAGAATTTTGGCTCTGAAAACATTGAAACATGAAAGATGTACAGTGGAGGCAGTGAGCAGCCTCAGACAACAACACTGTTGGTCTCCAGCAGCAGTGTCCTGAATGGGTTAATATTTTTACTTCTTCACCATGTCAGCTAGCTTCTTGTAGGAAATAGGTGGGATGGGGTGACAGAATGACAGGGTTAACCCTTTGACTCCCCACACTATCCAGCTGCAAAAACTTAACCCTTTGACTCCTTCACTCTGTCCTCCAGCTTCCTGTAGGAAGCTGGTGGATAGAGTGAGGAAAGTCAAAGGGTTAAGTTTTTGCTTTGCTACCATGTTTCACAATGTAGGGTGCTGGTGGACAGAGTGTGGGAGTCAAAGGGTTAAGTTTGTTTTGCAGAAAAATGAGTCAGTCTGTGGGTAACGTTGACCTGGTTTGTGGGTCACAAGGGTGACGTCATGGTATCAAAGATTCCGTTCTGAACGGAGCCAGAGAATACCAAGCTAAAGGAGGATGGAGGACTATGACTCTGTTCAGGTATTTCTCTGCTTCTGTGTGTTAAAGTAGTGATGTGGTGTATAAATGTGTGTGTGTGTATGTTGTGATGTTGTAGTGTGTGTGTGTGGTAGTGTGGTGTCGGTTGTTTTGCTTGCGCGCATGTGGTGCGGTGGAACGTGTGGGATGTATGTGTGTGTATTCTGTGTGTATGTGTGTGTTTGATGTGGTGCGGTGTGTATCTGGTAAGTTTGTTTTGTGTTATTAGAGTGGTGGACAATGTGGGGTGTGGCATGTGAATGTAATGTGTATATGTGTGAGTCAGGGTGGGTAAGAGAAGAAGATCAAATTTTCCCATGATAAATTGGCTGGGGTCAGGGACAGCTTCCCATGTGGGGGGTTGGGGGGGGTGGGGGGGTAAAGCCCCCAGAAGTGAAGATTTTTGTAATTTTTGTGCATTTGGATGCATTTCCTGAGGCATTACAATAATTCAAGTTAATTTCCTTGAGAAAATAATTGTTAATTGCCTTCTGAAACTAGGAGTTCATCCGCTGAAATAGTGGGAAAACCGCTAAGAGAAGTACTTGACTGTGATGGTGTGTTTGTGTGTAATGTTGTGTGTGGTGTATATGTTTTGTGTGTAAGTGTGGTGTTTTGTGTGTGTGCGCGTGTGCGCGTGTGTATCCGTGTGCATGTATGTGTGTGTATCTCTGTGTGTATGAGTGTGTATGTGTGTGTTTGAGTGTGTGTGTGTATCTGTGTGAGTGTGTGTGTATGTGAGTGTGTGTGAATGTGTGTGTGCATGTGAATGTATGTGTATATGTGTGAGTCAGGCTGGGTAAGAGAAGAAGATAATTTCCTCTGAAAATTGGCTGGGGTCCAGGGACAGCGTCCCTGCTGGGGGGTTGGGGGGGGGGGGGGGGGGGCTAAAGCCCCCAGAAGCTGAAGAATTTTTGTAATTTTGAGGCATTATGGATGCATTTCCTGATGGCAAATACAATAATTCAGTAATATTTCCTCTGAGAAAAAATGTTTTCCCTCTGAAACTAGGAGTTCATCCGCTGAAATTAGTGGATCCGCTGAGAGTTACTGGTGAGTGTTTGTGTGTAAGTGTGTGTGTGTGAGTGTTTGTGTGAAAGTGTGTGTTTCTGTGTCTGTGTTGTGTATGTGTGTGTGTTGTGTGTGTGTGTTTACTTGTTCCATTGCATGACACAAGGTGCAACTTATTCACAGAGCTGTTCATTTATATCTTCAGTATAACACTGTACAAACAACCAGCAATCATTTTCAACAGATTTCACCCCCTTCTACATTATAGAACAACAGAAAACATTGTAGCCTACACGTTTCAGGTTCACCACTGACACAAAATGTTGTACATATTTCATGATACACCCTGTCAACTACCCAGAATTGATTATGTATGACAAGACTATTTCTGGGTATGCCGCTCAGCCTCCCATTGTGTGTATTATACAGTTAGGTGGCACATTTTGTGGTATACCTTTCACTACCCATCATTTGTGGATTGAAACAACACAGAATACCATCTATTTTTCAAAGAATACCTGTCGACTGTCCAAACTTTTTTTTGGTTTATGACAAGGTAGAACATATTTTAGGGTATACTCGTTGACTAGTCAGATTTTGTGGAATATATTGACAGCAAAAGATGACATCTTGTGCAAGGTATACGCATCGACCATCCAGAGTTTGTGTGGTATAAAGTGCCACAAAAGACTACCCTTAATTTGTGGTATAAAATGACACAAAAGATTATGCATTGTTCAGGGTATACCAGTGGACTACCCAGAATTTGTGGTGTACGACAACCGTCGTTCGATGATCGAGTACATCGTGACGTTTGAGGAGATAGCGTACCGCGCCCCGCCGTCCATCCACAATTTCTACACCACCCAGATACCCTCACTGTACAAGGTGGAGCCCATCACGCTGCCCATACCTGAGAATGAACTGGACAAAATGTACATGCTCTGCCCAGATACAGGTAAGATTGCTTTGTAAAACATTCAGGTCTTTTTGTTAATTGATGGTTTATAGCAGTTTAGCTCTGTTCAAACTGATTGTTGTGAACTTGAATTTTTTTTTTTTACAATTATATGTTTGCTGTAGCAGTTTCATCTCTTGTCTCAAAGACCTGAAATATGATTGTTTTGTGAAACCATTCGTCAG
This sequence comes from Monoplex corrugatus, assembly GCA_030674185.1. NCBI lineage: Eukaryota > Metazoa > Mollusca > Gastropoda > Littorinimorpha > Ranellidae > Monoplex > Monoplex corrugatus. Next base: position 100,090,856 of record CM060309.1, on the reverse strand, counting down.
ATTTTTTTTTTTTAAAATTGATGATTTTGCTGTAGCAGTTTCATCTCTTGGTCTCAAAGACCTGAATATTATGATTGTTTTGTGAAACATTCAGGTCAGATTTTTTTTTTTTTAAATTGATGATATTTGCTTGTAGCAGTTCATCTCTTGGTCTCAGAGACCTGATTTTTCTGGTCTGAATCATGAAGTATCACTCGGAGAGGACGATGGAGACTAGGAGTGACTTGCACATTCTGTACTTGATGGTGAAGTTAATGATGCTGATTTTCTAAGATTCTGATTTTGTTTTGTTTGTTTGTTTGTTTTTTGTGTGTGTTTGTGTGTGTGTGTGGGGTGGGTGGGTGGGAGGCTTTTTTGTAAGGAACATCACTCTATTTGTGCTCGCTTTTTCTTTTTTGTGTTGAGGATGGGGATGATAATCATGATACTGTGGAGTTCCATTGTGGATTGAGACTACATGACAGGGCTGTACTCTGTGCTGTCATAATATATCCTGGCCTTAACTTACAAAGACAGGGCCAGTCGCCGTGGTGTAGTGGTTAATGCAACGGACTACCGACTGGAAGGTTGTGGGTTCGAATCCCCATGAGTCCCTTCAAAAATCATTGTGGGATTTTTCGGTTCTAATCGGCTCCTACCCAGAGTTGGGCGTGCTATGGGCTCATTGGGAAGACTGGGACCACACTGCTGAGTCTCATCCATTTCACTGATGCATTATTGAGGGTGTTTCTCAAATCTTCTGACCAACACTGCAGGTGTCTGTTCTCTTAGGCCTGGTTGACACCAAGATATGTTATGATATAAGTGTGTATGTGTGTGTGTGTGTGTGTGTGTGTGTGTGTGTGTGTGTGTGTGTGTGTGTGTGTGTGCACGCGCATCTTCAAGAAGAGCTTGACTTAATGCACATGCTGTGTCTTAAATTGTGAGTGTATGTATGTGTTTCTGTGTATGTGTATGTATGTGTGTTGTGTACATGTATGCGTGTGTTAATATGTTGCGTGGTGCGTGCGTGCGTGCGTGCGGTGGGTTGTGTTGGTGTGTGTGTGTGTGTGTGTGTGTGTGTGTGTGTGTGTGCAGATTCTGACGGGAGTTGCGACGAACACACGCGTGAAGTGGAACGTCTGCGTGACAATGTCAAGCGAGGGAAAGCCAAGCGGTTGGGGATCCCTTACAGGCCACCCACCAAGGTGTGTGATGGCGCTCTGTGTGTCTGTCTGTCTGTCTGTCTGTCTCCTTACAGGCCACCCACCAAGGTGTGTGATGGCGCTGTGTGTGTGTGTGTCTGTCCGTCTCCTTATAGGCCACCCACCAAGGTGTGTGATGGCGCTCTGTGTGTCTGTCTGTCTGTCTGTCTCCTTACAGGCCACCCACCAAGGTGTGTGATGGCGCTCTGTGTGTCTGTCTGTCTGTCTGTCTCCTTACAGGCCACCCACCAAGGTGTGTGATGGCGCTCTGTGTGTCTGTCTGTCTGTCTGTCTCCTTACAGGCCACCCACCAAGGTGTGTGATGGCGCTCTGTGTGTCTGTCTGTCTGTCTGTCTCCTTACAGGCCACCCACCAAGGTGTGTGATGGCACTCTGTGTGTGTGTGTGTGTGTCTGTCTGTCTCCTTACAGGCCACCCACCAAGGTGTGTGATGGCACTCTGTGTGTGTGTGTGTCTGTCTGTCTGTCTCCTTACAGGCCACCCACCAAGGTGTGTGATGGCACTGTGTGTGTGTGTGTGTGTGTGTCTGTCTGTCCGTCTCCTTACAGGCCACCCACCAAGGTGTGTGATGGCGCTCTGTGTGTGTGTGTGTGTGTGTCTGTCTGTCTGTCTCCTTACAGGCCACCCACCAAGGTGTGTGATGGCGCTCTGTGTGTCTGTGTGTCTGTCTGTCTGTCTGTCTGTCTGTCTCCTTACAGGCCACCCACCAAGGTGTGTGATGGCGCTCTGTGTGTGTGTGTGTGTGTGTGTGTGTCTGTCTGTCTGTCTCCTTACAGGTCACCCACCAAGGTGTGTGATGGCGCTCTGTGTGTGGTGTGTGTGTGTGTGTGTGTGTGTGTGTGTCTGTCTTCTCTTACAGGTCACCCACCAAGGTGTGTGATGGCGCTCTGTCTGTCTGTCTGTCTGTCTCCTTACAGGCCACCCACCAAGGTGTGTGATGGTACTGTGTGTGTGTGTGTGTCTGTCTGTCTGTCTGTCTCCTTACAGGTCACCCACCAAGGTGTGTGATGGCGCTCTGTGTGTGTGTGTCTGTCTGTCTCCTTACAGGTCACCCACCAAGGTGTGTGATGGCGCTCTGTGTGTCTGTCTGTCTGTCTGTCTGTCTGTTTGTCTCCTTATAGGCCACCCACCAAGGTGTGTGATGGCGCTCTGTGTGTGTGTGTGTGTGTCTGTCTGTCTCCTTACAGGCCACCCACCAAGGTGTGTGATGGCACTCTGTGTGTCTGTCTGTCTCCTTACAGGCCACCCACCAAGGTGTGTGATGGTGCTCTGTGTGTCTGTCTGTCTCCTTACAGGCCACCCACCAAGGTGTGTGATGGCGCTCTGTTTGTCTGTGTGTGTGTGTGTGTGTGTGTCTGTCTGTCTCCTTACAGGCCACCCACCAAGGTGTGTGATGGCCCTCTGTGTGTGTGTGTGTGTCTGTCTGTCTGTCTCCTTACAGGCCACACACCAAGGTGTGTGATGGCGCTCTGTGTATCTGTCTGTCTGTCTGTCTTCTTGCTCTCTCACTTTCTCAGTCTTCATCTTTTGTGGGGGGTTTTCAACAAGGGGACTGTTTAACTCTGTCGTCCCTGGAGAACGGTTTTCCACGCTGCAGTAGTCTTACCCTCAGTGTTAATACTCTGTGTATGTGTTTTCTGCAGGAAGAAAAGGTCATAATTATGTCCTCAGTGTTAATACTCTGTGTATGTGTTTTTTACAGGAAGAAAAGGTCATAATTATGTCCTCAGTGTTAATACTCTGTGTATGTGTTTACAGGAAGAAAAGGTCATAATTATGTCCTCAGTGTTAATACTCTGTGTTTGTGTTTTCTACAGGAAGAAAAGGTCATAATTATGTCCTCAGTGTTAATACTCTGTGTATGTGTTTACAGGAAGAAAAGGTCATAATTATGTCCTCAGTGTTAATAATCTGTGTATGTGTCTACAGGAAGAAAAAGTCATAATTATGTCCTCAGTGTTAATACTCTGTGTATGTGTTCACAGGAAGAGAAGCGATACGAACGTCTTCACTGGAAACGTGTCTGTTACTACAGCTGTCCGCCTGGATCTCCCGTAAGTCATAAGTCACGGTGCCATGCCTGTATACTTTACTTAACCCTTTTATCCGTCAACCTTAAGCTAGTGGATAGGATAAGGGAGACTAAAGAGTTAACCATTCATGACATTGCTGCCTAAGGCCAACACTCATCACGGTTAACAGTACACAAACAAATCTATGACGCAGCAAAGCAAACGGTTGCAGATTGCGTACACGACGCGAAAACAGCTTTTTATTCTTCGCTAGTGTCCAGTTCTACCACTTGTAAACAACTCTTTCACAATATGTCCTCGCTTCTTGGAAAAATCAAACCTGTGTCTCTTCCCACTGTGTCCGATGTCAAACTGCTCCCACACATTTTTGCCGATTTTTTCCATAAGAAAATTCTCAAGATCCGTGACAGTTTTCCACCATTTCAAAGTACTGGTTCAAACACTGTGTCGTTTTTCTGGCTCACCACTTGTAAATTTCATTCCAGTTTCTGAAGACCTTGTCTGGAAGACCATTCTTAAGACTCCCCCTAAATCATGTGAACTTGATCCCATTCCAACCAAACTTCTCTTTCAACATGTGGATCTTCTCTTGCCGACCATTACAAACATCATGAATCAGTCTATTACCACTGGAATTGTTCCCCGTGAATTTAAGACTGCCATTGTTAAGCCCTTGCTGAAAAAATCTAACCTCAACAAAAATGACCTGAAAAATTACAGACCGATTTCCAATCTTCCATTTCTTTCTAAATTGCTTGAACGTCTGATTCTAGACCAGCTTTTCTCCCATCTCTCATCCCATAACCTCCTTAGTCCTCACCAATCCGCTTACAGGCCAGGGCACAGCACAGAAACTGTTCTGCTTCGTATTCTCAATGATCTTTTGACCTCCCTGGATCAAAACAAAATTTCTGTTCTTCTCCTTTTGGATCTTTCAGCTGCTTTCGATACTATTGACCATGAAATTTTGCTTTCCCGTTTGGAAAACAACTTTGGAATTCAAAAATCTGCTTTACACTGGTTTCGATCTTATCTTTCAGAAAGAAAGCAAACCGTACTTGTCGACGGAAACAAATCTTCTGAGCTGCCTTTGGATTTTGGCGTGCCTCAAGGCTCTGTTCTGGGTCCTGTGCTTTTCATATTGTATACTTCTCCTCTGACCCACCTTATTGACTCATATTCCATCCGTCATGAAATGTATGCGGACGATACCCAGCTCAATCATACTGATTCTCCTTCTAACTACGATCATCTAGTTCAGTCTCTTCAGAACTGCGTTTCTGAAGTAAAATCCTGGATGTATGAAAATCGACTTAAGTTGAATGATGACAAGACTGAAGCCCTTCGTGTTTCTCCATTGCCTGCAGATCTTTCTTCTCTGCCTTCCACTATTACTGTCGGTAATACCGCTATTGCTTTTTCTGATTGCGTTCGTGACCTCGGTTTTGTCTTTGACCATAATCTCTCCATGCACCAGCACATCATCAAAACATGTCAGGCTGCATACATCGAACTTAAACGCATTAATTCTATTAGACACTACCTTACATTAGACGCAACCAAGACGTTAGTTACTGCATGCATTCTGTCTAGGTTAGATTATTGCAATTCACTCCTTGCGGGTTGCCCTCAGAAACATCTCAAACATTTGCAACAAGTTCAGAACTCTGCAGCTAAACTCATCTTCAAGGCACGTAGGTCACAGCACTGCACACCCCTGTTTCAGACACTGCACTGGCTCCCGGTTGAACAAAGAATAAAATACAAGATTTGCTGCCTTTGTTATCACATCATTTCTGGAACTGCTCCTGACTATCTCTCTGAACTCTTGACTGTCTACGTACCTTCTCGATCACTCCGCTCTTCTGTGGATGACAAGAGGTTTCGTGTGCCAAAATATAACAGAGAAACTCACGGTGGTAGAGCCTTTGCAGTTTTTGCTGTTCAGACATGGAACTTGTTGCCTCAGTCCGTCCGCCACTCTAAAACTCTACCATCTTTCAAAACAAGTTTAAAAACTTACTTCTTTAAACAGTGTTTTTCCTGATTTTGGCTAGTGGGTTGATCCTGCTTGACATTCTGGATGAAATTGTGCACAATGGGGTGTATGCCAGTGTGTGTGTGTGTGTGTGTGTGTGTGTGTGTGTGTGTGTGTGTGTGTGTGTGTGTGATGTGTGGCTGTGTGTGTGTGGGTGTTGTGTGTGTGTGTTTGAAAATGGGGGGAGAGGGTGGGCGGGGAGGGGGTGAGAGGGAGAGAGATTATTTGGTGTGTTTGTGTGGTTGTTGATTTCCTGTGGATAGTTTTTGATGAGTTTGTTTGTATTGTAGCCTGTTATTTGGTTTATATATGTATGGTTTACTGATGTAAAGCGCTTTGAGGTTTCGGAAAGCGCTCTATAAATGCACTATTATTATTATTATTATTACTACCCCTGCCTGAGGCTGCATGAAAAAATACTAGTGTATATTACTAGTGTATATTACATATTGGCATAAACGCATACACATTTATTACACACTAGTGTATATTACATATTGGCATAAACACATACACACTTATTACACACTAGTGTATATTACATATTGGCATAAACATACACACTTATTACACACTAGTGTATATTACATATTGGCATAAACACATACACATTTATTACACACTAGTGTATATTACATATTGGCATAAACACATACACACTTATTACACACTAGTGTATATTACATATTGGTATAAACACATACACACTTATTACACACTAGTGTATATTAGTTATTACATATTGGCATAAACACATACACATTTATTACACACTAGTGTATATTACACATTGGCATAAACACATACACACTTATTACACACTAGTGTATATTACATATTGGTATAAACACATACACACTTATTACACACTAGTGTATATTACATATTGGCATAAACACATACACACTTATTACACACTAGTGTATATTAGTTATTACATATTGGTATAAACACATACACACTTATTACACACTAGTGTATATTACATATTGGCATAAACACATACACATTTATTACACACTGGTGTATATTACATATTGGCATAAACACATACACATTTATTACACACTGGTGTATATTACATATTGGCATAAACATACACACTTATTACACACTAGTGTATATTACATATTGGCATAAACACATACACATTTATTACACACTAGTGTATATTACATATTGGCATAAACACATACACATTTATTACACACTAGTGTATATTACATATTGGCATGTGTATGTGTTTATGCCAATATGTAATATACACTAGTGTGTAATAAATGTGTATGTGTTTATGCCAATATGTAATATACACTAGTGTGTAATAAGTGTGTATGTTTATGCCAATATGTAATATACACCAGTGTGTAATAAATGTGTATGTGTTTATGCCAATATGTAATATACACCAGTGTGTAATAAATGTGTATGTGTTTATGCCAATATGTAATATACACTAGTGTGTAATAAGTGTGTATGTGTTTATACCAATATGTAATAACTAATATACACTAGTGTGTAATAAGTGTGTATGTGTTTATGCCAATATGTAATAATTACACACTAGTGTATATTACATATTGGCATAAACACATACACACTTATTACACACTAGTGTATATTAGTTATTACATATTGGCATAAACACATACACATTTATTACACACTGGTGTATATTACACATTGGCATAAACACATACACACTTATTACACACTAGTGTATATTACATATTGGCATAAACACATACACATTATTACACACTAGTGTATATTACATATTGGCATAAACATAACATTATTACACACTAGTGTATATTACATATTGGCAAACATACACACTTATTACACACTAGTGTATATTACATATTGGATAAACACATACACATTTTTACACACTAGTGTATATTACATTTTGGCATAAACACATACCATTTATTACACACTGGTGTATTTACTTTGGCATAACACATACACACTTATTACACACTAGTGTATTTACTATTGGCATAAACACATACACATTTATTACACACTAGTGTTATTACATATTGGCATAAACACTACACACTTTATTACACACTAGTGTATATTACATATTGGCATAAAACATAACACTTATTACACATAGTGTATTTACATATGGCATAAACGCATACACATTATTACACACTGTGTATATTACTATTGGCATAAACACATACACATTTATTACACACTGATGTATATTACATATTGGCATAAACACATACACATTATTACACATGGTGTATATTACATATTGGCATAAACATACACATTATTACACACTGTGTATATTACATATTGGCATAAACACATACACACTTATTACACACTAGTGTTATATTACATATTGGATAAACACATACACATTTATTACACACTAGTGTATATTACATATTGGCATAAACACATACACATTTATTACACACTGTGTATATTACATATTGGCATAAACACATACACATTTATTACACACTGATGTATATTACTATTGGCATAAACACATACACACTTATTACACACTGGTGTATATTACATATTGGCATAAACATACACATTTATTACACACTAGTGTATATTACATATTGGCATAAACACATACACACTTATTACACACTAGTGTATATTACATATTGGCATAAACACGTACACATTATTACCACTGGTGTATATTACTATTGGATAAACACATACACATTTATTACACACTGGTGTATATTACATATTGGCATAAACAATACACACTTATTACACACTAGTGTATATTACAATTGGCATAAACACTACACACTTATTACACATAGTGTATATTACATATTGGATAAACACTACACATTTATTACACACTGGTGTATATTACATATGGCATAAACACATACACATTTATTACACACTGGTATATACATATTGGCATAAACAACATTTATTACACACTGGTGTATATTACATATTGGCATAAACACTACACATTTATTACACACTGGTGTATATTACATATTGGCATAAACATACACATTTTTACACACTGTGTATATTACATATTGGCATAAACACTACACATTTATTACACACTAGTGTATATTACATATTGGCATAAACACATACACATTTATTACACACTGGTGTATATTACATATTGGCATAAACAGTTCACATTTATTACACATAGTGTATATTACATATTGGCATAACTTACACATTATTACACAAGTGTTATTACATATTGTAACAATACACATTTTAACACTAGTGTTATGTCTATGGCATAACATACACATTATTAACTTGTATGTATATTTCCATATTGCATTACACCATGTTAACATTTATTTCACTGTGTTTATTCAATTGGCATAAACATACACTTGTTTAATCACTGTATGTGTTTTTTACATATTGCATATACACTACATTATACACACTGTGTGTTAATTCACTTATGTGTTGCTATCACACAGTACATTATTTACACACTAGTGTATATTACATATTGGCATAAACACTTACCACATTATTACACACTAGTGTATATTTTATACATTGGCATAAACACATACACATTTATTTACACACTAGTGTATATTACAATTGGCATAAACATACACACTTATTACACACTAGTGTATATTACATATTGGCATAAATCACATTACACACTTTATTACACACTAGTGTATATTACATATTGGCATAAACATACACATTTATTACACACTAGTGTATATTACATATTGGCATAAACACTACACATTTATTACACACTAGTGTATATTACATATTGGCATAAACATACACATTTATTACACACTAGTGTATATTACATATTGGCATAAACATACACATTTATTACACACTAGTGTATATTACATATTGGCATAAACACATACACACTTATTACACACTGGTGTATATTACATATTGGCATAAACATACACATTTATTACACACTGGTGTATATTACATATTGGCATAAACATACACATTTATTACACACTGGTGTATATTACATATTGGCATAAACATACACATTTATTACACACTGGTGTATATTACATATTGGCATACTTACACATTGCTATTGACAGTTTTACTGCATATTTACACTTTTACCACATACTGTGGATTGGCTTCTCAGTGAACTGACTGCCATTGTTGGTTCAGCTTGTTCCTATTTTCCTGTGCTGTTCATTTGTTCAAATTGTTCTCTCTCTCTGTCTGTCTGTCTCTCTGTCTGTTTGTCTGTCTGTCTCTCTGTCTGTGTGTGTGTCTCTCTCTTTTTCTCTCTCTCTTTTTCTCTCTCTCTCTGTCTCTCTGCCTCTCTCTTTCTCTTTCTTGTTCGTTGTCTCTCATCTCAGTCTGTCTGTCTTTCTCATTCTCTTTCAGTCTCTGTCTCTTTCTGTCTTTCTGTCTGTCTGTCTCTCTTTCAGTATATATTTACCCACCAGTGTAAAGATGTGTGTATACTGATAATTTTCTCCTGTCTGTGTCTTAACTGACCAGATTGGAAAGGATTTGTAATGTCTTTATTTTTCTGTTTGGGTCGCCTAGTGCCACCTTGGCCATTTGAAATCATCAACTTTTCAGAATAATGTAGGTTGACTGTTTAAAATCAGGTATATATTACCTGACCACCACAGTGATGTGGTGTAGCTCTGTGTGGCTGTACAAGGCCTTGGTGCGAAGCGAACAACAGTGCCGGGCCCCCCTCACCATGTCATCATCTCAAAGACTCCTTGAGTCTGCGCAAAACGCTAACACCAGCAAGATCTTGAAATGGAGGGAGAGGATGAGGACAGCATGAACATTATTTGGCCCGCACCGTGCAGGCCTCGTGTTTCTGTGCAGTCTGCGTACAGCGTGTCCTGGGCAAGGTGAACTATCCCTCTCCAGGTCAGATTTGTGTTGGGTTCTCTCCCCTCATGCGGCAGGTCGTACTGGGTTACATGGTTCTCTCCCCTCATGCGGCAGGTCGTACTGGGTAACATGGTTCTCTCCCCTCATGCGGCAGGTCGTACTGGGTTACATGGTTGTCTCCCCTCATGCGGCAGGTCGTACTGGGTAACATGGTTGTCTCCCCTCATGCGGCAGGTCGTACTGGGTTACATGGTTCTCTCCCCTCATGCGGCAGGTCGTACTGGGTAACATGGTTGTCTCCCCTCATGCGGCAGGTCGTACTGGGTAACATGGTTCTCTCCCCTCATGCGGCAGGTCGTACTGGGTAACATGGTTCTCTCCCCTCATGCGGCAGGTCGTACTGGGTAACATGGTTCTCTCCCCTCATGCGGCAGGTCGTACTGGGTAACATGGTTCTCTCCCCTCATGCGGCAGGTCGTACTGGGTAACATGGTTATCTCCCCTCATGCGGCAGGTCGTACTGGGTTACATGGTTCTCTCCCCTCATGCGGCAGGTCGTACTGGGTTACATGGTTCTCTCCCCTCATGCCGCAGGTCGTGCTGGGTAACATGGTTATCTCCCCTCATGCGGCAGGTCGTACTGGGTTACATGGTTCTCTCCCCTCATGCGGCAGGTCGTACTGGGTAACATGGTTCTCTCCCCTCATGCGGCAGGTCGTACTGGGTAACATGGTTCTCTCCCCTCATGCGGCAGGTCGTACTGGGTAACATGGTTATCTCCCCTCATGCGGCAGGTCGTACTGGGTTACATGGTTGTCTCCCCTCATGCGGCAGGTCGTACTGGGTAACATGGTTCTCTCCCCTCATGCGGCAGGTCGTACTGGGTAACATGGTTGTCTCCCCTCATGCGGCAGGTCATACTGGGTTACATGGTTCTCTCCCCTCATGCGGCAGGTTGTACTGGGTAACATGGTTGTCTCCCCTCATGCGGCAGGTCGTACTGGGTAACATCGTTCTCTCCCCTCATGCGGCAGGTCATACTGGGTTACATGGTTCTCTCCCCTCATGCAGCAGGTCGTACTGGGTAACATGGTTATCTCCCCTCATGCGGCAGGTCGTACTGGGTAACATGGTTATCTCCCCTCATGCGGCAGGTCATACTGGGTTACATGGTTATCTCCCCTCATGCGGCAGGTCGTACTGGGTAACATGGTTCTCTCCCCTCATGCGGCAGGTCGTACTGGGTAACATGGTTATCTCCCCTCATGCGGCAGGTCATACTGGGTTACATGGTTCTCTTCCCTCATGCAGGTCGTACTGGGTAACATGGTTATCTCCCCTCATGCGGCAGGTCGTACTGGGTTACATGGTTACCAGTAGCAGAGGATGACCTCTGACCTGACGTGACCTACATTATTAGCATGTCAACTTCGGCTCTGTCAAAACCAACACAGGATCTTGCAGTAAGGACATCAGATCAAGAATATGCATGGCCAAGCAAAAAATGGTCCAGTTGAACAACATATGGAAAGACAGAGGAATACCAACCTGACTGAAAATAAGAATTTTACGCTGCTTGATTTGGCCAGTTGTCATGTACGGATGTGAAGCCTGGACTCTGAAGAAAGATGACGAAAATAAAATAAACGCAGCAGAAATGTGCTTCTACAGGCAACTTCTCAGAGTAAAATGGACAGACAAAAGAACCAATGAAAGCGTGCTAAAGGAATTAGCTGTCCAACATAAAATGCTCCCAGAGATCAACGAAAGAAAATTGAAGTACATCGGGCACATGAACAGAAACACAAGAACCGACTTGATGATTTGAGGGGAGAGTGGAGGCAAAGAGAAAACAAGGAAAGCCACCAAAATTTTTCATGGACCACATAATAAATCCTGTATGATAAAAGAAATGAACAAAAATATGAATATTGATTTTCACAAACCAAGTCAGACACACATGTTGTTTTTGTCCAAAACTTGTGATGTTGTTTCTTTGTTGTCATCATCATCATTTGTGTATGGTTAACAAAGGCCAGTTGTCAAAAATACACACTTGTCTTTTTCAGTTGATTTAATACACATCCTCGGTCTGTTTTCAAGTGCTTCTGGTTTATGCTGAATACTCATGCGTATATGTAATCTGTTGATGATATTTGTGTTCCAGTTATAATCTGTTGGTGATATTTGTGTTCCAGTTGTGATCTATTGATGATATTTGTGTTCTAGTTGTAATCTGTTGATGATATTTGTGTTCTAGTTGTAATCTGTTGATGATATTTGTGTTCTAGTTGTAATCTGTTGATGATATTTGTGTTCCAGTTGTGATCTATTGATGATATTTGTGTTCTAGTTGTAATCTGTTGATGATATTTGTGTTCTAGTTGTAATCTGTTGATGATATTTGTGTTCTAGTTGTAATCTGTTGATGATATTTGTGTTCCAGTTGTGATCTATTGATGATATTTGTGTTCTAGTTGTAATCTGTTGATGATATTTGTGTTCCAGTTGTAATCTATTGATGATATTTGTGTTCTAGTTGTAATCTGTTGATGATATTTGTGTTCCAGTTGTAATCTGTTGATGATATTTGTGTTCTAGTTGTAATGTGTTGATGATATTTGTGTTCCAGTTGTAATGTGTTGATGATGTTTGTGTTCCAGTTGTAATGTGTTGATGATATTTGTGTTCTAGTTGTAATCTGTTGATGATATTTGTGTTCTAGTTGTAATGTGTTGATGATATTTGTGTTCCAGTTGTGATCTATTGATGATATTTGTGTTCTAGTTGTAATCTGTTGATGATATTTGTGTTCTAGTTGCAATCTGTTGATGATATTTGTGTTCTAGTTGTAATCTGTTGATGATATTTGTGTTCTAGTTGTAATCTATTGATGATATTTGTGTTCTAGTTATAATCTGTTGATGATATTTGTGTTCTAGTTGTAATCTGTTGATGATATTTGTGTTCTAGTTGTAATCTGTTGATGATATTTGTGTTCTAGTTGTAATCTGTTGATGATATTTGTGTTCTAGTTATAATCTGTTGATGATATTTGTGTTCTAGTTGTAATCTGTTGATGATATTTGTGTTCTAGTTGTAATCTGTTGATGATATTTGTGTTCTAGTTGTAATCTGTTGATGATATTTGTGTTCTAGTTATAATCTGTTGATGATATTTGTGTTCTAGTTGTAATCTGTTGATGATATTTGTGTTCTAGTTGTAATCTATTGATGATATTTGTGTTCTAGTTATAATCTGTTGATGATATTTGTGTTCTAGTTATAATCTGTTGATGATATTTGTGTTCTAGTTATAATCTGTTGATGATATTTGTGTTCTAGTTATAATCTGTTGATGATATTTGTGTTCTAGTTATGATCTATTGATGATATTTGTGTTCCAGTTGTGATCTATTGATGATATTTGTGTTCTAGTTATAATCTGTTGATGATATTTGTGTTCTAGTTGTAATCTGTTGATGATATTTGTGTTCTAGTTATAATCTGTTGATGATATTTGTGTTCTAGTTATAATCTATTGATGATATTTGTGTTCTAGTTATAATCTGTTGATGATATTTGTGTTCTAGTTGTAATCTGTTGATGATATTTGTGTTCTAGTTGTTCGAGATGATGATCATGAAGAAGAAGGAGGAAAAACAGCAGCGGAAAAAACGCAAAGCGGAGGAAAAAGCCAAGAAAGCTTCAAAAGTCAGTTGAATATTATTAAAGTCTTTTTTTTTTTTTTTTGCCCCATATTGAGGAGCATGACTTCTGTGTCACTATCCCCACACTGCTCATTTTGCCTTTAATGTTGTTTAAAGCCCAGCCGACTGTGCACATCCATATCGGGCTATAACCATCTCACAGTGTACATCATACCTCACCGCAGATAAAAAAGAACACCAGGAAAATAAAATGAAGTACACATATCAATGCATTCACCCACATAATCTCAGCATATGCCTCTGGTGTTGACCATTCTGTCCAATGTATCACCAGGGGATATGGAAGTTCAAACCTGAATACAAATTTAAACATAACTCACCTGTCTCACCTCACCTGTCGGCGTCACCTGGTTCGGTGTTGGCCACTGCACATCTGGACACCACCATCTCCCTCCAGGCCGCTCTGTCTTGACTTTGGTGGATAATTTCTTGAATATTTTAGGCCATTGATGCTGGTTATGTTCTCGATGTATGAGATTGGAAGTCTGCCTTTTGTCCTTTTTGCCACTGTTCTTCCTTTTGAAAGATGGTTGCCAGTGTATTTTAGTCTTCTCTTGTTGATGTCTGCTAGTAGTTTTCTGGTGGTATCAAGTTCTTCAGGACACTTTCATTACTTTTTTTATCTGTCCATTTGACACATAGTAGTCTCTGATAAAACCACATCTCTGCTGTCTCAATTCTTCTGCAATCGGTTTTTCTCAGAGTCCAGGCTTCACAGCCATAAATCATGACTGGCCAGATCAGACATTTTAAAAGTCTATCTTTCAGGCGGCCATTTGGTATGCCTGTCTTTCCAGATGTTGTTGAGCTGGACCATGTTTTGCTTTGCCATTCCAATTTTTGTTGATATCTTTGGAGCAGGTTCCATCATCAGTTTTTACAGAGCCAAGATATTGGAAATCCTTACAATTTTGTAAAGAAATTTTCTTAATTAAGATGTCACGGTTGTTTTCATTGTCTTTGCCTTTGATATGTAGCACTTCTGTTTTCTTGGCGTTGAAGTTTAGGCCAGCCTTTTTGCCTGCTGCATCCAGCCTGTGCACACTTCCTTAGAGCCAAAAATGCACTTAATACATGTACAGAATTATCCATCCTAAGTGACAGTATACAAGGCTTTATAGAACACATACAGACATGTAATGCACACTTCCTTAGAGCCAAAAATGCACTTAATACATGTACAGAATTATCCATCCTAAGTGACAGTATACAAGGCTTTATAGAACACATACAGACATGTAATGCACACTTCCTTAGAGCCAAAAATGCACTTAATACATGTACAAAATTATCCATCCTAAGTGACAGTATACAAGGCTTTATAGAACACATACAGACATGTAATGCACACTTCCTTAGAGCCAAAAATGCACTTAATACATGTACAGAATTATCCATCCTAAGTGACAGTATACAAGGCTTATATAGAACACATACAGACATGTAATGCTCACTTCTTAGAGCCAAATATGCACTCTAATACATGTACAGAATTATCACTAAGTGACGTTACAAGGCCTTTGTATGACCATTACAGATGTTATACACACTTTCTTAGAGCCAAATTGCTTAATACATTACAGATTATCCATCCTAAGTGACAGTATACAAGGCTTTATAGAAACACAGTACAGAAATTTCTTCATTAAGAGTCAGAATTGCACTTATCCCTTGATATAGCATGTTATCATTCCTAGTTGAAGTTTACAGGCCTTTTTAGACCTCATCAGACATGTGCACACTTCCTTAGAGCCAAAAATGCACTTAATACATGTACAGAATTATCCATCCTAAGTGACAGTATACAAGGCTTTATAGAACACATACAGACATGTAATGCACACTTCCTTAGAGCCAAAATGCACTTAATACATGTACAGAATTATCCATCCTAAGTGACAGTATACAAGGCTTTATAGAACACATACAGACATGTAATCACACTTCCTTAGAGCCAGAAATGCACTGAATACATGTACAAAATTATCCATCCTAAGTGACAGTATACAAGGCTTTATAGAACACATACAGACATGTAGCCCAGTGGACAAAGTTCCTGCTTTTGGAAAGAGAGAGATCTGTGACGCAGAGGTTGGAAACATGATTGCTCTGATTCTTCCATCCACTGTGTGGTTTGGGGACAAGCCTTATGGATCAGATGCTAAACCAAAGTCCTGTGTGCTGCATGCATTTAGCACATGTAAAAGATCCCTTAGCAATAAACTAGCTGTCCCTGAAAAAATCATGTAGTTTTCATAGTGGAGAAAATGGGGGGAAATGGTGGCTGGTGGCAATGTACCTTGGCAACATGCTTTCCCTTGGAAGGCTGTCTGTATTTCATGCAGAGAAAATCTGTTTACACCACCCACCCACCCCCCAAAAAAAAAAAAACCCAAACAAACAAGCAGACAAACAAACAACAAAAAGCTCTAATCCAATCAGAATCCAATTAACAATATCATGTTCAAAACAAGTGAGAGAAAAGGAACCATTGAAGACAGCAGCAGGGAAGTTTCAGTCTTTTTCTCAAATTTTTTGTATCTAGTGTTTGTTCGTTTGTAATCTTACGCTATACAAAGACCAGTTGGCCGAAAACTTGCGCCTGTCTTGTTTTGTTGTATTAAATACGCGTTCATAGTCTTCTTTCGCGTTTTTTCTGGTAACAATATCGTGTGTTTTCCAGGAAGACGAAGCATTGGGTGCTGTAGGGGCAGCACTGACACGACATTGACGAACACAGACGTGACCTCCAAGGGGTCACCCACGTACACGTCAGGCAGCCCCATCAGACAGGAAGAGAACAGAGTGGAAGTGGAAGAGGAGTATAAAGTGGAGAATGATAGTGTGGCCGAGGTATGTGGGCTGGTGGTGCTGGTGGTGTTGTCCACTTCTGTCTCTCTCTTTCCTGTCTGTCTGTCCGTCCAGTTGTTGGTCTGTTCTGTGTGTCCGCCTCTCTTCAGTTTACTCAAAAGGGATTCAGTGCACTCAAGGCAATTCCATACGTGCTTCACCCATATCTACCAGCAGTTATCTGGCAAACTTCCTGAGCCTGGATTCAGTGCACTCAAGGCAATTCCATACGTGCTTCCTCCATATCTACCAGCAGTTATCCGGCAAGTTTCCTGAGCCTGCGCGAAACCCCGCGCACTGAAATGGTGAAGTGTTCAGATGGGCGGTGAGCGGGCCAGTTTTTAATGTTACGGGCTGGGATTGAACTCAAGATATTAAATCTTGAGCCCAAGGCTGTATCAGAAGAACCGAACAGTCCCTGTTAGGAAAAAAGAAAACGTTGTCTCTTCTATGGTTGATTCCACAGCTTCTCTATTTTTCGTCCCTTCTAAAGGACAAGATTTTCCGGTCAAACAGGAGAAAAGTGGAGGCCTGAAGGGGAAAGGAAGCCTGGAAGCCAGAGTGTAGTTAATGGCAGGTGAACATGTGAACCATCCTGCCACTCTTCTCCTTGGTTAGTTTTCAACAGCAAGAAGTTCATGTGGGTTAAACCTTATCGGCCATGGTAACGCCACAGGAGTTGATTGTTGATTGACAGGACTGTTCTCTCCATTCATAGCTTCTAACTCCCACAGGATCTCAAATATATTGGTGCACTTCAAAATATATGGACATTTTTTTACCCCATGATTAAGGGTGAATAGCTCCACTGCCTTGTGGACATATCGGGTGAGAGTAAGGCTAGCGGAGAGACCGTACACAAACCGATGGAAGGCAACGGGAAACCACCATCATAATTTTTCCCAGGTTATCATGGACAGAAACAACGAGACAGTCTTGATGGAGGCAGACACAAGTAGATCACTCATAAGGAAGATTAGGAAAAGACAGACAACATTTATAGGCCATTTTATGAGGAAGGGGGATTTGGAGCACCTGGTCACAATGGGAAAGCTGAAGGGAAGGAGAGAACCGGGTAGACCCGGGGAGAAAATGCTGGACGGACTTGCAGAGTGGCTGGGGACGAGGAGGGTGGGGGAGATGCTAGGGGCAACGAGAGATAGAGACAGATGGAAGTCCATGATCACCAACGCCATGCGGCAGGGCAACTGATGATGATGATGATGATGATGATGATGATGATGATGATGATGATGATTAAGGGCAGTCATACATTGTGTTCAGGGGTATGCATGCTGTGTTTCTGTCAGCCACCCAACACTGACATGGTTTACACGATCTTTAACCCTTTGACTCCCTCATCCTATCCACCAGCATCATATGACTGCTACAGCTACCACTACTACAGTTACTGTTACAACTTCCACTGCTACTATTACTGTGAACACTGCTACAGCAGTTATTGGTACAACTACTACTACTACTACTACTACTACTACTACTACTACTACTACTACTACTACCACTACTACTACTGCTGCTGCTCCTGCTGCTCTTACTGTTTGTAATTTCTAATACTGTTGTTGCTGTGACTTTTTCATGAGGTGGATTTTTTTCATGTGGGTGGAGGGGGTGTTATGTTGGTTTGTTTTTGTTGCTGTTTTGTTTGTGTGTTTGTGCACGGTCCCTCACTGTGTGTGTGTGTGGTGTGTGTGTGTGTGTGTGTGTGCCTGTCTGTCTGTCAGGTCCTATCCACTCTGATCGCCGATTTCCTCAACATCACCGCCACGGACAGCGTGGTCACTGCCCGCCGATACATCCTAGACAATAACATGGACCTGGACAAGGCTTTGTGTGACTTCTTCAGAGACATGTGATGGACCTGGACAAGGCTTTGTGTGACTTCTTCAGAGACATGTGATGGACCTGGATATCATTTCATGTCAGTTCTTCAGAGACATGTGATGGACCTGGATATCATTTCATGTCAGTTCTTCAGAGACATGTGATGGACCTGGATATCATTTCATGTCAGTTCTTCAGAGACATGTGATGGACCTGGATATCATTTCATGTCAATTCTTCAGACATGTGATGGACCAGGACATCGCTTTGTGTGAGTTCTTCAGAGATGTGTAATGGACAGTATATGTTTTTTTGCCAGTCCTACAGACTTAACCAGAGGACCTGGGTAAGCCTTCATGCCAGTTCATCACAGTGCACTTCAGTGGCTTAGGGGGGAAGGCTAGGTGTGGGGGGGGGGGGGGAGAGAATACGAGAGGGTGTGAGTGTGTGTATATGTGTGTGTTGTGTGTGTGCAGATTGTGAGTGTGTGTGTGCAGATTGTGAGTGTTTGTGTGTATGTGAGTGAGTGTGTGTATGTGAGTGAGTGTGTGTGTATGTGAGTGTGTGTGTGTATGTGAGTGAGTGTGTGTATGTGTGTGAGTATGTGTATATGAGTGTGTGTATGTGTGTGAGTGTGTGTGTGTATGTATGTGAGTGTGTGTGTATGTGTGTGTGTGTGTGTTTGTTCTTTAACGTCTTTTCATTATGAGTGATATTAGACGGAAAAAAAAAAAAGTATGAGAGGTGAGAGATGGGTGGGTTGGATTTGGGGCAGAGAGGAGACAGAGTTATAGACATAAGTAGGTGGGAAAATAGAAAAATGGAACAAGAACTTAACACTAACATTTAACATCAACAATGTGTGTGTGTATGTGTGTGTTGTGTGTGTGTGTGTGTGTGTGTGTGTGTGTGTGTGTGTGTGTGTGTGTGTGTGTGTGTGTGTGTGTGTGTGTGTGTGCAGATTGTGAACGAGTATGTGTGTGCAGATTGTGTGTGTGTGTGTACTGCGAGTGAGTGTGTGCATTCGTAATTGAAGATTCATTTTGTCAGAGAAACATGATGTATATTGGGAGATTGATACCGGCTCTTGTTTGATTTCTTTGGAACTGTCTTAACAGCTTGGGACGTTATTGTGTTGTTAATAATTATGGGATGTTACTTTGTTGTTAATAATTATGGGATGTTATTGTGTTGATGATGTTTATGCACCACTGATCTATTGTGTTATTATGTGTTCGCATGCCTGCGCTTACATGTGTATTGTTTTACATTGTGTGACTTGGTGATATACTGGAACCCTTCGCAAAGCCTTTAGACTCAATTTTGTGTGGTTTTTTTAATCCTAAGATAAGCAGTAATCATCACAGCATCAACTCTTATCCTGTCATGATGACCTTAATTCATGTTTTGTTTGTTCTGGGGATTTTTTAACACCGTCATCATTATAAAGAAATGTCCTGTTTTTTGCCACACTCTTTGTTTCTGCCTTGTTCCTTTGCTTTCTGGCATTTCTTCCTATCATTGTCTGCCTTGCTGGTCCATTCACCTGTACGTGTTGTATAAAGTCTTACGTATTTCTCCTAGAATTGATAACTGGGTTCATGCATTTTTGGCTGTAGGGAAATGTGATGTGTGGAAGCAATTTTAGGTAATTCAAGCCTGTTTTAATATATATATATATACATATGGTTGTGTCTTTAGTTCTATTGAAATTTGCATTCAGGTATGTTTTTTAAATCCCTTTGTGTGCTAAATTGGAATGAGTGGTCACTGACAGGGGCATCTCTTTATATTATGTGTACAAATGCATTGATATTTTTTTTTTTTTTTCCTGTTGAAGTATTGTGTGTTTTGAAATGGTTATAGCCCAGATATGGCTCTACACAGTCGGCTGGGCTTTAAGGAAAAATAACAGCAACAAACTATAACAATAACAATGGTAAAGATGTTCATAATCTTTTCACTCCCTCGCCGCATCCATCAGAGACCCGCATGGGGAAGATGTTGTGAATTGTTTTCTGTTTTTGTCAGGAGTGTTGGTCTTTATTCACGCCTGGTTTGTAGCCAGGCAGAAATTGTGTATTGTTCACCACTTAAAAGTCTGGTTGATGTGAGTAAGAAGGTGTCTGTATCACAAGTTTTGTATCAGGACGTCTTGGGGTTTTCTTGTGAGTGACAGTCGAGCTGATTGCTTTTAGAGGAATCAAGGCTTGCCTCTGGATTTGCCAAAAATAAGAGTATATTTTTTAACGCATGTGTGTGTGTGTGTGTGTGTTTGAATGTTGTGTGGTGGTTGTGTGTGTGTGTGTGTCTCTGTGTGTGTGTCTCTGTGTTGTGTCTCGTGTGTTGGTGTGTGTGTGTGTGTGTGTGTGTGTGTGTGTGTGTGTGTGTGTGTGTGTGTGTGTGTGATGGTGGGCAGGATTGTGCTGTTGTGCAGGGTGTGTGTCTGTGAGAGAGAGAGAGAGTGTGTGTGTGTATGTGTGTGTGTGTGTGTAAGTATGTGTATGTGTGAGAGTGTGTGTGTGTGTGAGAGTGTGTGTGTGTGTGTGTGTGTGTGTGTGTGTGTGTGTGTGTGTGTGTGTGTGTGTGTGTGTTATCGTGTACATATTTTGTAGAGAACAGAAAAGAACCCTTCTTGGCACAGCACTATGTAAACCCAATGTATCTGATATTGTCTCTAAAACAGTAAAAGTCTTTTCCAAACTGATGTTATTTACATTTTCATGGCAAGTGTGTGAGAGAGAATATTAATGTGATGATAATTGATATCGTACCAACTATGGGTTCTAGGTCGAAAGTCAGACCAGAAGGTGGGGGGGGGGGGAGGGTTAGGGGGGAATGAGGATGAATGTGCATACTGTGGTAATTTTCATTAAAGATTACTGTGATAATGAATATACCATGTGTAATGATGTGTGTTATTCAGATAATATAATATATACTTACAAGTGACTGACTGTCATGAATTCATCTGACTGTAAGCCATAGGGTAGGGAGATAGGTCTTACAGAGTGTGACGACTTCAGTGTTTTAAGAGTGCAATGTTCATTGGTTCAATATCTTGAGGTTGGTTTCTTTTTTAACTTTTTATGTTTATTTATCTTACAAGCAGGGGTTGCAATGCTTTTCTTTTCATTTCTGTTTAGTTTTTTTTAATACTTTTAAAAAAAAAAATTAGTCATGTAACAGAAATATTCATGATAATTCTTGGCTTGTTTGAATGTGTGTGTGTGAGGACACAGGATTACATAGGGATTTCTTGGTAGTAGATGTTGGTCAGTCATTGTATGTGGTGAGAGCAAGGTAAATGTCAGTCCTGTGGTAAGTATTGGTCAGACTGCTAAGTGTCCAGACTATAGTAAGGGCAGAAGGCAGGCTGTCCAGTACAGATGTTGGTGGGTCATTGTATGTGGTAAGTATTGGTCAGACTGCTAAGTGTCCAGACTATAGTAAGGGCAGAAGGCAGGCTGTCCAGTACAGATGTTGGTGGGTCATTGTATGTGGTAAGTATTGGTCAGACTGCTAAGTGTCCAGACTATAGTAAGGGCAGAAGGCAGGCTGTCCAGTACAGATGTTGGTGGGTCATTGTATGTGGTAAGTATTGGTCAGACTGCTAAGTGTCCAGACTATAGTAAGGGCAGAAGGCAGGCTGTCCAGTACAGATGTTGGTGGGTCATTGTATATGGTAAGTATTGGTCAGACTGCTAAGTGTCCAGACTATAGTAAGGGCAGAAGGCAGGCTGTCCAGTACAGATGTTGGTGGGTCATTGTATGTGGTAAGTATTGGTCAGACTGCTAAGTGTCCAGACTATAGTAAGGGCAGAAGGCAGGCTGTCCAGTACAGATGTTGGTGGGTCATTGTATGTGGTAAGTATTGGTCAGACTGCTAAGTGTCCAGACTATAGTAAGGGCAGAAGGCAGGCTGTCCAGTACAGATGTTGGTGGGTCATTGTATGTGGTAAGTATTGGTCAGACTGCTAAGTGTCCAGACTATAGTAAGGGCAGAAGGCAGGCTGTCCAGTACAGATGTTGGTGGGTCATTGTATATGGTAAGTATTGGTCAGACTGCTAAGTGTCCAGACTATAGTAAGGGCAGAAGGCAGGCTGTCCAGTACAGATGTTGGTGGGTCATTGTATGTGGTAAGTATTGGTCAGACTGCTAAGTGTCCAGACTATAGTAAGGGCAGAAGGCAGGCTGTCCAGTACAGATGTTGGTGGGTCATTGTATGTGGTAAGTATTGGTCAGACTGCTAAGTGTCCAGACTATAGTAAGGGCAGAAGGCAGGCTGTCCAGTACAGATGTTGGTGGGTCATTGTATGTGGTAAGTATTGGTCAGACTGCTAAGTGTCCAGACTATAGTAAGGGCAGAAGGCAGGCTGTCCAGTACAGATGTTGGTGGGTCATTGTATGTGGTAAGTATTGGTCAGACTGCTAAGTGTCCAGACTATAGTAAGGGCAGAAGGCAGGCTGTCCAGTAGAGAGGTGAAGGCCCAGAGTAAAGCGATCAAGGACTCTTCCTTTCTCTGTTAGTCCAGTAGCTGGACTGGACCTGGTTAAAATGTGGCTCTGTACAGGGTTTGTCATCTCCCGCACCTTGCCATTCGGTTTGTAAACAAGGTAACTGACTGATGACTGGGTCTGAATGGGTCGTGGAACACATGGACTGCCCCCCTTTACTTGGTGAAATGGCTGTTGTGTGGCATGGAGAGCTGGGAAGTGATTGTGTGGAGAGTGGCAAGGCATTGCTGTTCTGGGTCCTATCCAACACGCTTGGGCTGCGGCATTTCTTGTTTTCTTGTTCACATGGGTCAGAAGTTGTATGTGGTAAGAGCAAGTTTCGCGACCTTCTTTTTTTGTTCTCAGATATACAGTGGTGCCCCCCAAGTCGAATCTAATTGGTTCCTTGGGTCATTCGACTTGAGAATATTCCAGTTGGGAGGCAATTTTTCCCATTAAAATTTAAAGTGAAAAGCATTAATCCGTTCCAGGCCCCAAAATCCCCATATCTATTTTACATTTTTATGGGTTTCTATTGTGCCCTGTGGCCAGATAACTGCAATATAAGTACAATGGCAAGCAGAAATAGACTCAATAGACTTAAATAAAGCAGAAATAGACTTAAATACAAATTACTTTGCACTTTCTTGGGAGCCGTAATGAGGGCTAATTTGAAGAAGAAATGCAAAAAAATGCCAGCAACAACAGAGGATGATGTGCACGGCATGGGGGAGTGAGCGGGACTGGGCGGGCAGCGCGCGCCTCAGGTCCTGGCTTTGTTGCCAAACGTTCGAGATGGGAGTGACATTCGACATGGGAGGCGAAATTTTGCCGAAATTTTCATTCGACATGGGAAAATTTTACTTGGAATGCATTCGACTTGGGGGGTACCACTGTATTGACTTCCGACATGAATAATGTACCTTTCTCAGCAGTGACAACCAGCATCACTTGTGTCCTGGCTCGTCTTGTTTGTAATGCGATTGTTTTCAGTCTTCTGTTCAGTGACCGTGCGCATTTAAGTTTGATAACGTTTATACATATTCTACATGTAATAAAGTGAGTTTGATTGGTGATTGGTCTTTTATATGTTATTTTTTGATTGGTGATTGGTCTTTTATATGTGATCTTTGTGTGTTGATACCAATAGAAGTGCTGTTGTGTCTGGTGCTGTACAACTCTGTTTATCCTGACTTTTATACCTGTGATGAAGTTTGAATGTTTTGTTGTCGTTTTGTTTATTGTTGTGTAAGTTACATGATTTTATTGTTGTATTATAAGTTACATGATTTCATTATTGTATTATAAGTTACATGGTGTTTGTATTCTATTCTAAGTTTCATAGTTTGATGAACTTTTTATTTCTTTCTTTCACTCCCTTACCCAATCCACTGGCGGCCAGAGAGCGCAAGAGTGGAGTGAAGGTTGTGCTATACATGTAGGCTACATATATAATAATAATAATTACAATATTTATATAGCGCAAAATCTTGATAAAATCAAATCTAAGCTACATGTCTTGCAGAGCTTAAAACGTTCCGCGTCTGGGCGGAATTCCGCGATTTCGGTTTGTCAAAAAAAAAAAAAAAAAAAAAAACGAAAGGAGCAAGGCATCCATGATGGCTTGCAAGCGTTCATAGCAACGGCGCGCAAGTTATGGCCCCTGATTTAAACCTGAAAAGTGAAACTTACTGAGCAACCCAAGAAGTGAGATTTCATCCAAAGACTACAGTTGGTGAACACCTGTAAAACACTCAAATAAAGGGTGAGTGTTCATTTTATAATTATGTTTTTAACCCCTTCTCCCCTTTTCCCAAATATATCTTCCTGTAATAATTATGTGTTTACAGCAATTTTTATGCACTAAATATCTCTTGAAATTATGTCCAGAAAGCGCGAAATGGCATAGATTTACACTTGGTTTTTTAAAAAATTTTCCCAGGGGAGCATGCCCCGGACCCCCCTAGTTTCAGTGGTTTTTTTCCTCTTCCTGCAAGGTGAAAATCTGAAAAAACGGAACATCAGGCTAACTGGAAAACTTTTTTGCTTGAAGGTACTAGCAGCACAATGGCGCGACATAAGTGATGTGTGTAGCCTAACAAAGATCGCTGGACCTGTGTTGTCTTCAACGATAGAGAGCGCTTCCTCATTTCCTGTCGTCTGCTACAGTGCTGCTTCGGTCATAATACCACCGATTCAACTGGTTTTTCCCCCCCAAACATTTTTTTGTTGGAATAACGAAAATGAAAAACGGAATTTCCGTCTGGGGCCTTGCCGAGAAAACGGATTTCCGTCACCCAGACGGAAGAGTGGCACCCATACTCCTGTTTTAAGCCCTGGTCTTGTGGTGCATCATCAGTCTCATTTTCCATGTGGTTGGTGGTGAAGGTTCAAGGTTTGACAGTGAAAACAGACTGTAAGCGTTGTCTGACTTTTTTGGATTTTGTAGTTTTAACCCTTCCATTCCTGCACCCTATCCGCCAGCTGCAAAAACTTGACCCATGGCCATCAGTGTGGGATGCTGGTAAATAGGGTGAGGGGTCAAAGGGTTAAGTGCTGTCATGACTGTTAGTGTGGGATGCTGGTAAATAGGGTGAGGGGGTCAAAGGGTTAAAAGTGCTGTCGTGGCCATCGGTGTGGGATGCTGGTAAATAGGGTGAGGGAGCCAGTCAGTTGTTTTCCTTGATGTTGAATCACATTTGTATGTCAGTGGAAAAAGACACTTATGTATATATATATATATGAAGAAACTCGTGCCAAATCATTTTGCTTGGAAATGTGGAGTTACGCTCATATTGTGATTAATTTTGCCGCTGTCTTCTCTCTGTTGAAGTTTGTCTTCATTGTGTCTTGTCAGTTTTGTTTTGGACTTATCTTTTTTGTTTTGTTTCATTCAAGAAATTTTTTAATGACTATTTTATGGACATGAGCAAATGCAGGTCTATATGTATGAGATGATGTATGTATGTATGTACGCATGTATTTGAGGAAAAAAAAGTGTTGCAAAGCTTAATCAGTTAATGGAGAATATTTCATGGACATGGGCAGATGAACGTCTGTATCTACAGAGCTGTATGTCAGTATGTATATGCATGTGTTTGAGAAGAACAAGGAAAGTGTGGGAAAGCTTTGTCAGTTAAGTGCAAATAGATTTGTTTGAAGCCAGAGACACATGACTAGATAGAAACAGACCCTGTGTATTTGGTTCATCAAACAAGACGGGCACAAATGTTCGTCCAACTGGCCTTTGTTAAGTGCACACAAAGACAAGAACAAATTTGTCTGATGTGTGTGTGTGTGTGTGTGTGTGTGTGTGTGCTGTGTGTGTGTGTGTGTGTGTGAAAGTGTGTCTGTTATTGTGTGTGTGTGTACATGTGTGAAAGTGTGTCTGTGATTGTGTGCGAGTGTGTATGCATGTGTGTGCGTAAAAGAGAGAAAAGATGACACTTGGGTCAAAGGTCACATGCCTGACAGGCTGACCGTACTTTAACTCAGTATCTTGTGTGTGTGTGTGTGTGTTTTGTGTGTGCATAGTGTGTGTTGCTTGTGTGTGTTGTTGCTTGTGTGTGTGTGTGTGTGTGCATAGTGTGTGTTGCTTGTGTGTGTGTTGTGTTTGTATGTAGTGTGTGTGTTGCTTGTGTGTGTGTAGTGTGTTGTGTGTGTGCATAGTGTGTGTTGCTTGTTGTGTGTGTGTTGTGTTTGTATGTAGTGTGTTGTGTGTGTGCAAGTGTGTTTGCTTGTGTGTGTGTGTAGTGGGTGTGTGTGCGTGTGTGTGTGTGTGTGTGTGTGTGTGTGTGAAATGGAGAGAGGATGACACATGGGGCCAGGGTCACACACTTGACAAGTTGAGTGTACCTTAGCTCAGCATCCTCCGTGTGTCTGTATGTGGTGTATGTATGTACGTGTGTGTATACACTGTGTGCGTCAGGGATGAAGACTTGTATTCTTTTAAATTTTATTTTCCCCTCCAGCATTCATTGTGACTAGCGATTCCTAAAACTTATTCTCCATTGTCTGTTATGTAAAGTTTACTAATGTTCAGCTACTTTGAATTTAATTAATTTGCTTTTGACATGGGTCATTTGCATTGTACAGTTGAAAGTATTGTCATTTTTCTTAATATTCTTTTTTGACATTTTGCGTTATACAAACAGAAGCAATGCAATTTTCTTACTCTTTTGATATCGATCATTTGCGTCATATAGGTAGAACTATTAAACAGAAGCTGTGTTATTTTCTCATTACTTTGGACAAAAATAGCTCAGATAATATTCCCAATATTTTTTTGTCCTACATGTTTTTTTTTTTATTTCATTTTATTTATTTACTTATTTATTTTTTGCCTGTTGTATATGCCTGACAAGCCAGATGGCTGAACATTTGCA
This sequence comes from Monoplex corrugatus, assembly GCA_030674185.1. Lineage (NCBI taxonomy): Eukaryota > Metazoa > Mollusca > Gastropoda > Littorinimorpha > Ranellidae > Monoplex > Monoplex corrugatus. The sequence continues at coordinate 100,063,397 of CM060309.1, read as the reverse complement.
CCTGTCTTGATTTGTTGAGTTAATAGATGTTTTCATTCTATGTGTATCTGGTTTCTGTTGAATGCTGGCGGTCTGTCTGATTGAAAGTGCTTTTGTTGTTATTACTGATAAACCAAGTGCAACAGCAATGTACATTGTCTGCCCTGTAAATGTGGTTAATAAGTATTCTGTATGTATCCAACTGTGTGAGAATTAAATGATGTCTCTGAAGTGACCGATTGTGTTATTCTGCATGTGGTGTGTTCACTTCATGTTGTTGTCTTGCAGGGTCATTGTATGATAGTATCTGTCTGTCTCTTTCTATACATCTATCTATGTGTCTATCTGTCTGTCTGTCTAACCATTGATCAAGTGATTGATCTGTCTGTTGATCTATCTATCTATCTATCTGTCTGTCTGGCTATCTGTCTGTCTGTCTGTCTGGCTATCGATTTATATATCGATCTGTCTGTCCATCTATCTGTCCATTTATCTATCAGTCTATTTGTCTATCTATCGATCTATCTATCTGTCTGTCTATATATGCCTAATGTTGTCTGTCTGTCTATCTATCTGTCTGTCTATTATATATCTATACATATATGCCTAATGTTGTCTGTCTGTCTGTCTATTATATATCTATATATCTATACATATATGCCTAATGTTGTCTGTCTGTCTATCTATCTGTCTGTCTGTTATATATCTATACATATATGCCTAATGTTGTCTGTCTGTCTATTATAATATCTATACATATATGCCTAATGTTGTCTGTCTGTCTGTCTATTATATATATCTATACATATATGCCTAATGTTGTCTATCTGTCTGTCTATTATATATCTATACATATATGCCTAATGTTGTCTGTCTGTCTGTCTATCTATCTGTGTTATATATCTATACATATATGCCTAATGTTGTCTGTCTGTCTATCTGTCTATTATATATCTATACATATATGCCTAATGTTGTCTGTCTGTCTATCTATCTGTCTGTCTATTATATATCTATACATATATGCCTATTGTTGTCTGTCTGTCTATCTGTCTGTCTATTATATATCTATACATATATGCCTAATGTTGTCTGTCTGTCTTCTATCTGTCTGTCTATTATATATCTATACATATATGCCTAATGTTGTCTGTCTGTCTGTCTATCTGTCTGTCTATTATATATCTATACATATATGCCTATTGTTGTCTGTCTGTCTATCTGTCTGTCTATTATATATCTATACATATATGCCTATTGTTGTCTGTCTGTCTGTCTATCTGTCTGTCTATTATATATCTATACATATATGCCTAATGTTGTCTGTCTGTCTATCTATTATATATCTATACATATATGCCTAATGTTGTCTGTCTGTCTGTCTATCTGTCTGTCTATTATATATCTATACATATATGCCTATTGTTGTCTGTCTGTCTATTATATATCTATACATATATGCCTATTGTTGTCTGTCTATCTGTCTGTCTATTATATATCTATACATATATGCCTATTGTTGTCTGTCTGTCTGTCTATCTGTCTGTCTATTATATATCTATACATATATGCCTATTGTTGTCTGTCTGTCTGTCTATCTGTCTGTCTATTATATATCTATACATATATGCCTAATGTTGTCTGTCTGTCTATCTATCTGTCTGTCTATTATATATCTATACATATATGCCTATTGTTGTCTGTCTGTCTGTCTATCTGTCTGTCTATTATATATCTATACATATATGCCTAATGTTGTCTGTCTGTCTATCTATCTGTCTGTCTATTATATATCTATACATATATGCCTAATGTTGTCTGTCTGTCTGTCTATTATAATCTTACATATATGCCTAATGTTGACAAAATTCTAACACACACACACCACCCCTGTCTGTGGTGTTCTCACCATAAGTGTGCACTTTCCAGATGTTAAGTTACACAATCAGTTTGTGTTATGTTAACATTAAGGACAGATCTCACGTCAGCCTAGTGATGGTGAGAGAGAGAGAGAGAGAGCCACAGACAGTGTTACTATTACTGTGATGTTTGTTTAAAGCCCAGTCGACTGTGTAGAGCCATACATGCTCCACCAAAACCTGCCACAGATGATCTGGCTTACTGTCAAACTGTCCCTGTATTAATATTACATGGTAACACTCTTGATAACAGACACATGTTACATTTCCTGGAGTTACTGTTACTGTTATGTTTGTGTGTGTTTTAAGCCCAGCCGACCACATACAGCCATATCAGCGATATAACTGTCTCAAAATACAGGGGGGTGCAAAAGTAGGTATAGAGTAAGTACCACATCATTATATAATGCTTAATTCCGCTCTCGATTAGAGGAGTGTGTGAATACCGACGGCAAGCAGTTTGAGTATCTGAGGGATTAAGGCTGCGCTTGTTATTACGTGTATATGCAATATTCATTTGTTTGTATATATAATAAAT